>OZ025258.1:1151896-1417964 GCA_964019135.1 Arenicola marina | reverse complement strand
GAACCTGTCCCTGTGACCCCCCCCCCCCTTACCTGGTGTACTGTTTGAAGAACCGGTCCCTGTGACCCCCCCCCGTTACCTGGTGTACTGTTTGAAGAACCGGTCTCTGTGACCCCCCCCCTTACCTGGTGTACTGTTTGAAGAACCTGTCTCTGTGACCCCCCCCCCGTTACCTGGTGTACTGTTTGAAGAACCTGTCTCTGTGACCCCCCCCCCGTTACCTGGTGTACTGTTTGAAGAACCTGTCTCTGTGACCCCCCCCCTTACCTGTGTACTGTTTGAAGAACCTGTCCCTGTGACCCCCCCCGTTACCTGGTGTACTGTTTGAAGAACCTGTCCCTGTGCCCCCCCCCCCCCCCTTACCTGGTGTACTGTTTGAAGAACCGGTCCCTGTGACCCCCCCCCTTACCTGGTGTACTGTTTGAAGAACCGGTCCCTGTGCCCCCCCCCCGTTACCTGGTGTACTGTTTGAAGAACCTGTCCCTGTGACCCCCCCCACTTACCTGGTGTACTGTTTGAAGAACCTGTCTCTGTGACCCCCCCCCCTTACCTGGTGTACTGTTTGAAGAACCTGTCCCTGTGACCCCCCCCCCTTACCTGGTGTACTGTTTGAAGAACCGGTCCCTGTGACCCCCCCCCCGTTACCTGGTGTACTGTTTGAAGAACCGGTCTCTGTGACCCCCCCCCTTACCGGGTGTACTGTTTGAAGAACCTGTCTCTGTGACCCCCCCCCCCCTTACCTGGTGTACTGTTTGAAGAACCTGTCCCTGTGCCCCCCCCCCCTTACCTGGTGTACTGTTTGAAGAACCGGTCCCTGTGACCCCCCCCCCGTTACCTGGTGTACTGTTTGAAGACCTGTCCCTGTGCCCCCCCCCTTACCTGGTGTACTGTTTGAAGAACCTGTCTCTGTGCCCCCCCCCCTTACCTGGTGTACTGTTTGAAGAACGGTCCCTGTGCCCCCCCCCCCCGTTACCTGGTGTACTGTTTGAAGAACCTGTCCCTGTGACCCCCCCCCCTTACCTGGTGTACTGTTTGAAGAACCGGTCCCTGTGACCCCCCCCCCGTTACCTGGTGTACTGTTTGAAGAACCGGTCTCTGTGACCCCCCCCCCCTTACCTGGTGTACTGTTTGAAGAACCTGTCTCTGTGACCCCCCCCCCGTTACCTGGTGTACTGTTTGAAGAACCTGTCCCTGTGACCCCCCCCCCTTACCTGGTGTACTGTTTGAAGAACCTGTCCCTGTGCCCCCCCCCCTTACCTGGTGTACTGTTTGAAGAACCTGTCTCTGTGACCCCCCCCCCGTTACCTGGTGTACTGTTTGAAGAACCTGTCTCTGTGCCCCCCCCCCCTTACCTGGTGTACTGTTTGAAGAACCGGTCCCTGTGACCCCCCCCCCCTTACCTGGTGTACTGTTTGAAGAACCTGTCCCTGTGCCCCCCCCCCCTTACCTGGTGTACTGTTTGAAGAACCGGTCCCTGTGACCCCCCCCCCGTTACCTGGTGTACTGTTTGAAGAACCTGTCCCTGTGCCCCCCCCCCTTACCTGGTGTACTGTTTGAAGAACCTGTCCCTGTGCCCCCCCCCCCCTTACCTGGTGTACTGTTTGAAGAACCGGTCCCTGTGCCCCCCCCCTTACCTGGTGTACTGTTGAAGAACCGGTCCCTGTGACCCCCCCCCCTTACCTGGTGTACTGTTTGAAGAACCTGTCCCTGTGCCCCCCCCCCTTACCTGGTGTACTGTTTGAAGAACCTGTCCCTGTGACCCCCCCCCTTACCTGGTGTACTGTTTGAAGAACCTGTCTCTGTGACCCCCCCCTTACCTGGTGTACTGTTTGAAGAACCTGTCTCTGTGACCCCCCCCCCTTACCTGGTGTACTGTTTGAAGAACCTGTCTCTGTGCCCCCCCCCCCTTACCTGGTGTACTGTTTGAAGAACCGGTCTCTGTGACCCCCCCCCCTTACCTGGTGTACTGTTTGAAGAACCTGTCCCTGTGACCCCCCCCCCTTACCTGGTGTACTGTTTGAAGAACCTGTCTCTGTGCCCCCCCCCCCTTACCTGGTGTACTGTTTGAAGAACCGGTCTCTGTGACCCCCCCCCCCTTACCTGGTGTACTGTTTGAAGAACCTGTCCCTGTGACCCCCCCCCCTTACCTGGTGTACTGTTTGAAGAACCTGTCTCTGTGACCCCCCCCCTTACCTGGTGTACTGTTTGAAGAACCTGTCTCTGTGACCCCCCCCTTACCTGGTGTACTGTTTGAAGAACCTGTCTCTGTGACCCCCCCCCCTTACCTGGTGTACTGTTTGAAGAACCTGTCTCTGTGCCCCCCCCCCCCCTTACCTGGTGTACTGTTTGAAGAACCGGTCTCTGTGACCCCCCCCCCCCTTACCTGGTGTACTGTTTGAAGAACCTGTCCCTGTGACCCCCCCCCTTACCTGGTGTACTGTTTGAAGAACCTGTCCCTGTGACCCCCCCCCCGTTACCTGGTGTACTGTTTGAAGAACCTGTCTCTGTGACCCCCCCCCCTTACCTGGTGTACTGTTTGAAGAACCGGTCCCTGTGACCCCCCCCTTACCTGGTGTACTGTTTGAAGAACCTGTCCCTGTGACCCCCCCCCCCTTACCTGGTGTACTGTTTGAAGAACCTGTCTCTGTGACCCCCCCCCCGTTACCTGGTGTACTGTTTGAAGAACCTGTCCCTGTGACCCCCCCCCTTACCTGGTGTACTGTTTGAAGAACCTGTCCCTGTGCCCCCCCCCCCCCTTACCTGGTGTACTGTTTGAAGAACCTGTCTCTGTGACCCCCCCCCGTTACCTGGTGTACTGTTTGAAGAACCTGTCTCTGTGCCCCCCCCCCTTACCTGGTGTACTGTTTGAAGAACCGGTCCCTGTGACCCCCCCCCCCTTACCTGGTGTACTGTTTGAAGAACCGGTCCCTGTGACCCCCCCCCCTTACCTGGTGTACTGTTTGAAGAACCGGTCCCTGTGACCCCCCCACGTTACCTGGTGTACTGTTTGAAGAACCTGTCCCTGTGCCCCCCCCCCTTACCTGGTGTACTGTTTGAAGAACCTGTCCCTGTGCCCCCCCCCCCTTACCTGGTGTACTGTTTGAAGAACCTGTCCCTGTGCCCCCCCCCCTTACCTGGTGTACTGTTTGAAGAACCGGTCCCTGTGACCCCCCCCCCCCTTACCTGGTGTACTGTTTGAAGAACCTGTCCCTGTGCCCCCCCCCCTTACCTGGTGTACTGTTTGAAGAACCTGTCCCTGTGACCCCCCCCCCTTACCTGGTGTACTGTTTGAAGAACCTGTCTCTGTGACCCCCCCCTTACCTGGTGTACTGTTTGAAGAACCTGTCTCTGTGACCCCCCCCCCTTACCTGGTGTACTGTTTGAAGAACCTGTCTCTGTGCCCCCCCCCCCTTACCTGGTGTACTGTTTGAAGAACCGGTCCCTGTGACCCCCCCCTTACCTGGTGTACTGTTTGAAGAACCTGTCCCTGTGCCCCCCCCCTTACCTGGTGTACTGTTTGAAGAACCTGTCCCTGTGACCCCCCCCCCTTACCTGGTGTACTGTTTGAAGAACCTGTCCCTGTGCCCCCCCCCCCTTACCTGGTGTACTGTTTGAAGAACCTGTCCCTGTGCCCCCACCCCCTTACCTGGTGTACTGTTTGAAGAACCTGTCCCTGTGACCCCCCCCCTTACCTGGTGTACTGTTTGAAGAACCTGTCTCTGTGACCCCCCCCCTTACCTGGTGTACTGTTTGAAGAACCTGTCTCTGTGACCCCCCCCTTACCTGGTGTACTGTTTGAAGAACCTGTCCCTGTGCCCCGCCCCCCTTACCTGGTGTACTGTTTGAAGAACCTGTCCCTGTGACCCCCCCCCTTACCTGGTGTACTGTTTGAAGAACCTGTCTCTGTGACCCCCCCCCCTTACCTGGTGTACTGTTTGAAGAACCTGTCTCTGTGACCCCCCCCCCTTACCTGGTGTACTGTTTGAAGAACCTGTCTCTGTGACCCCCCCCTTACCTGGTGTACTGTTTGAAGAACCTGTCTCTGTGACCCCCCCCCCCTTACCTGGTGTACTGTTTGAAGAACCTGTCCCTGTGCCCCCCCCCTTACCTGGTGTACTGTTTGAAGAACCTGTCTCTGTGACCCCCCCCCCCCGTTACCTGGTGTACTGTTTGAAGAACCGGTCTCTGTGACCCCCCCCCCTTACCTGGTGTACTGTTTGAAGAACCTGTCCCTGTGCCCCCCCCCCTTACCTGGTGTACTGTTTGAAGAACCTGTCTCTGTGCCCCCCCCCCGTTACCTGGTGTACTGTTTGAAGAACCTGTCCCTGTGCCCCCCCCCCTTACCTGGTGTACTGTTTGAAGAACCTGTCCCTGTGCCCACCCCCCCTTACCTGGTGTACTGTTTGAAGAACCTGTCTCTGTGCCCCCCCCCCGTTACCTGGTGTACTGTTTGAAGAACCTGTCCCTGTGCCCCCCCCCCCGTTACCTGGTGTACTGTTTGAAGAACCTGTCCCTGTGCCCCCCCCCCCTTACCTGGTGTACTGTTTGAAGAACCGGTCTCTGTGACCCCCCGCCCCTTACCTGGTGTACTGTTTGAAGAACCTGTCCCTGTGCCCCCCCCCCCTTACCTGGTGTACTGTTTGAAGAACCTGTCCCTGTGCCCCCCCCCCTTACCTGGTGTACTGTTTGAAGAACCTGTCCCTGTGACCCCCCCCCCCTTACCTGGTGTACTGTTTGAAGAACCTGTCTCTGTGCCCCCCCCCCTTACCTGGTGTACTGTTTGAAGAACCTGTCTCTGTGACCCCCCCCCTTACCTGGTGTACTGTTTGAAGAACCTGTCTCTGTGCCCCCCCCCCTTACCTGGTGTACTGTTTGAAGAACCTGTCTCTGTGACCCCCCCCCCCTTACCTGGTGTACTGTTTGAAGAACCTGTCCCTGTGACCCCCCCCCCTTACCTGGTGTACTGTTTGAAGAACCTGTCCCTGTGCCCCCCCCCCTTACCTGGTGTACTGTTTGAAGAACCGGTCCCTGTGACCCCCCCCCTTACCTGGTGTACTGTTTGAAGAACCTGTCTCTGTGACCCCCCCCCCCCTTACCTGGTGTACTGTTTGAAGAACCTGTCTCTGTGACCTCCCCCCCTTACCTGGTGTACTGTTTGAAGAACCTGTCTCTGTGACCCCCCCCCTTACCTGGTGTACTGTTTGAAGAACCTGTCTCTGTGACCCCCCCCCGTTACCTGGTGTACTGTTTGAAGAACCTGTCCCTGTGCCCCCCCCCCTTACCTGGTGTACTGTTTGAAGAACCTGTCCCTGTGCCCCCCCCCCCTTACCTGGTGTACTGTTTGAAGAACCTGTCCCTGTGCCCCCCCCCCTTACCTGGTGTACTGTTTGAAGAACCTGTCTCTGTGACCCCCCCCTTACCTGGTGTACTGTTCGAAGAACCTGTCTCTGTGACCCCCCCCCCCTTACCTGGTGTACTGTTTGAAGAACCTGTCCCTGTGACCCCACCCCCTTACCTGGTGTACTGTTTGAAGAACCGGTCCCTGTGACCCCCCCCCCCCTTACCTGGTGTACTGTTTGAAGAACCTGTCTCTGTGACCCCCCCCCCCTTACCTGGTGTACTGTTTGAAGAACCTGTCCCTGTGACCCCCCCCCCTTACCTGGTGTACTGTTTGAAGAACCTGTCTCTGTGACCCCCCCCCCCGTTACCTGGTGTACTGTTTGAAGAACCTGTCCCTGTGCCCCCCCCCCTTACCTGGTGTACTGTTTGAAGAACCTGTCTCTGTGACCTCCCCCCTTACCTGGTGTACTGTTTGAAGAACCTGTCCCTGTGCCCCCCCCCCTTACCTGGTGTACTGTTTGAAGAACCTGTCTCTGTGACCCCCCCCCTTACCTGGTGTACTGTTTGAAGAACCTGTCTCTGTGACCCCCCCCCCCCCTTACCTGGTGTACTGTTTGAAGAACCTGTCCCTGTGCCCCCCCCCCTTACCTGGTGTACTGTTTGAAGAACCTGTCCCTGTGACCCCCCCCCCTTACCTGGTGTACTGTTTGAAGAACCTGTCCCTGTGCCCCCCCCCCTTACCTGGTGTACTGTTTGAAGAACCTGTCCCTGTGCCCCCCCCCCTTACCTGGTGTACTGTTTGAAGAACCTGTCCCTGTGACCCCCCCCCCCTTACCTGGTGTACTGTTTGAAGAACCTGTCCCTGTGCCCCCCCCCCATACCTGGTGTACTGTTTGAAGAACCGGTCCCTGTGACCCCCCCCCCTTACCTGGTGTACTGTTTGAAGAACCTGTCCCTGTGACCCCCCCCCCCTTACCTGGTGTACTGTTTGAAGAACCTGTCCCTGTGACCCCCCCCCCTTACCTGGTGTACTGTTTGAAGAACCGGTCCCTGTGACCCCCCCCCCCTTACCTGGTGTACTGTTTGAAGAACCGGTCTCTGTGACCCCCCCCCCTTACCTGGTGTACTGTTTGAAGAACCTGTCTCTGTGACCCCCCCCCCCTTACCTGGTGTACTGTTTGAAGAACCTGTCCCTGTGACCCCCCCCCCTTACCTGGTGTACTGTTTGAAGAACCTGTCTCTGTGCCCCCCCCCCTTACCTGGTGTACTGTTTGAAGAACCTGTCCCTGTGACCCCCCCCCCTTACCTGGTGTACTGTTTGAAGAACCTGTCTCTGTGACCCCCCCCCCCTTACCTGGTGTACTGTTTGAAGAACCTGTCCCTGTGCCCCCCCCCTTACCTGGTGTACTGTTTGAAGAACCTGTCCCTGTGCCCCCCCCCCCTTACCTGGTGTACTGTTTGAAGAACCTGTCCCTGTGCCCCCCCCCCCTTACCTGGTGTACTGTTTGAAGAACCTGTCCCTGTGCCCCCCCCCCCTTACCTGGTGTACTGTTTGAAGAACCTGTCCCTGTGACCCCCCCCCCCTTACCTGGTGTACTGTTTGAAGAACCTGTCCCTGTGCCCCCCCCCCCTTACCTGGTGTACTGTTTGAAGAACCTGTCCCTGTGACCCCCCCCCCGTTACCTGGTGTACTGTTTGAAGAACCTGTCTCTGTGACCCCCCCCTTACCTGGTGTACTGTTTGAAGAACCTGTCTCTGTGACCTCCCCCCTTACCTGGTGTACTGTTTGAAGAACCCGTCCCTGTGACCCCCCCCCCCCTTACCTGGTGTACTGTTTGAAGAACCTGTCTCTGTGACCCCCCCCCCTTACCTGGTGTACTGTTTGAAGAACCTGTCCCTGTGCCCCCCCCCCCCCTTACCTGGTGTACTGTTTGAAGAACCTGTCCCTGTGACCCTCCCCCCTTACCTGGTGTACTGTTTGAAGAACCTGTCTCTGTGACCCCCCCCCCTTACCTGGTGTACTGTTTGAAGAACCTGTCCCTGTGCCCCCCCCCCCCCCCTTACCTGGTGTACTGTTTGAAGAACCTGTCTCTGTGACCCCCGCCCCCTTACCTGGTGTACTGTTTGAAGAACCTGTCTCTGTGCCCCCCCCCCTTACCTGGTGTACTGTTTGAAGAACCTGTCCCTGTGACCCCCCCCACCTTACCTGGTGTACTGTTTGAAGAACCGGTCCCGGTGACCCCCCCCCCCTTACCTGGTGTACTGTTTGAAGAACCTGTCCCTGTGCCCCCCCCCTTACCTGGTGTACTGTTTGAAGAACCGGTCCCTGTGCCCCCCCCCCCTTACCTGGTGTACTGTTTGAAGAACCTGTCTCTGTGACCCCCCCCTTACCTGGTGTACTGTTTGAAGAACCTGTCCCTGTGCCCCCCCCCCCCGTTACCTGGTGTACTGTTTGAAGAACCGGTCCCTGTGCCCCCCCCCCCTTACCTGGTGTACTGTTTGAAGAACCTGTCTCTGTGACCCCCCCCTTACCTGGTGTACTGTTTGAAGAACCGGTCCCTGTGCCCCCCCCCCCCCCTTACCTGGTGTACTGTTTGAAGAACCTGTCTCTGTGACCCCCCCCTTACCTGGTGTACTGTTTGAAGAACCGGTCCCTGTGACCCCCCCCCCCCCTTACCTGGTGTACTGTTTGAAGAACCGGTCCCTGTGACCCCCCCCCCTTACCTGGTGTACTGTTTGAAGAACCTGTCCCTGTGACCCCCCCCCCCTTACCTGGTGTACTGTTTGAAGAACCGGTCCCTGTGCCCCCCCCCCTTACCTGGTGTACTGTTTGAAGAACCTGTCTCTGTGACCCCCCCCCCTTACCTGGTGTACTGTTTGAAGAACCTGTCCCTGTGCCCCCCCCCCCTTACCTGGTGTACTGTTTGAAGAACCTGTCTCTGTGACCCCCCCCCCTTACCTGGTGTACTGTTTGAAGAACCTGTCCCTGTGCCCCCCCCCTTACCTGGTGTACTGTTTGAAGAACCGGTCCCTGTGACCCCCCCCCCTTACCTGGTGTACTGTTTGAAGAACCTGTCTCTGTGACCTCCCCCCTTACCTGGTGTACTGTTTGAAGAACCTGTCCCTGTGCCCCCCCCCCCCTTACCTGGTGTACTGTTTGAAGAACCGGTCCCTGTGACCTCCCCCCTTACCTGGTGTACTGTTTGAAGAACCGGTCCCTGTGACCCCCCCCCCTTACCTGGTGTACTGTTTGAAGAACCTGTCCCTGTGACCCCCCCCCCCCTTACCTGGTGTACTGTTTGAAGAACCTGTCTCTGTGACCCCCCCCCCTTACCTGGTGTACTGTTTGAAGAACCTGTCTCTGTGACCCCCCCCCCTTACCTGGTGTACTGTTTGAAGAACCTGTCTCTGTGACCCCCCCCCCTTACCTGGTGTACTGTTTGAAGAACCGGTCCCTGTGCCCCCCCCCCTTACCTGGTGTACTGTTTGAAGAACCTGTCTCTGTGACCCCCCCCCCCCTTACCTGGTGTACTGTTTGAAGAACCTGTCCCTGTGCCCCCCCCCCCCTTACCTGGTGTACTGTTTGAAGAACCTGTCTCTGTGACCCCCCCCCCCCCTTACCTGGTGTACTGTTTGAAGAACCTGTCCCTGTGCCCCCCCCCCCTTACCTGGTGTACTGTTTGAAGAACCTGTCCCTGTGACCCCCCCCCCTTACCTGGTGTACTGTTTGAAGAACCGGTCCCTGTGACCCCCCCCCCCCTTACCTGGTGTACTGTTTGAAGAACCTGTCTCTGTGACCCCCCCCCTTACCTGGTGTACTGTTTGAAGAACCTGTCTCTGTGACCCCCCCCCCCCTTACCTGGTGTACTGTTTGAAGAACCTGTCTCTGTGACCCCCCCCCCCCTTACCTGGTGTACTGTTTGAAGAACCTGTCTCTGTGACCCCCCCCCTTACCTGGTGTACTGTTTGAAGAACCGGTCCCTGTGACCCCCCCCCCCTTACCTGGTGTACTGTTTGAAGAACCTGTCTCTGTGACCCCCCCCCTTACCTGGTGTACTGTTTGAAGAACCTGTCTCTGTGACCCCCCCCCCCCTTACCTGGTGTACTGTTTGAAGAACCGGTCCCTGTGACCCCCCCCCCCCTTACCTGGTGTACTGTTTGAAGAACCTGTCTCTGTGACCCCCCCCCCTTACCTGGTGTACTGTTTGAAGAACCTGTCTCTGTGACCCCCCCCCCTTACCTGGTGTACTGTTTGAAGAACCTGTCTCTGTGACCCCCCCCCTTACCTGGTGTACTGTTTGAAGAACCTGTCTCTGTGCCCCCCCCCCTTACCTGGTGTACTGTTTGAAGAACCTGTCTCTGTGACCCCCCCCCCCTTACCTGGTGTACTGTTTGAAGAACCGGTCCCTGTGACCCCCCCCCCTTACCTGGTGTACTGTTTGAAGAACCTGTCTCTGTGACCCCCCCCCTTACCTGGTGTACTGTTTGAAGAACCTGTCTCTGTGACCCCCCCCCCCCCTTACCTGGTGTACTGTTTGAAGAACCTGTCTCTGTGACCCCCCCCCCTCTTACCTGGTGTACTGTTTGAAGAACCTGTCTCTGTGACCTCCCCCCTTACCTGGTGTACTGTTTGAAGAACCTGTCTCTGTGACCTCCCCCCTTACCTGGTGTACTGTTTGAAGAACCTGTCCCTGTGACCCCCCCCCCTTACCTGGTGTACTGTTTGAAGAACCGGTCCCTGTGCCCCCCCCCCCTTACCTGGTGTACTGTTTGAAGAACCTGTCTCTGTGACCCCCCCCCCGTTACCTGGTGTACTGTTTGAAGAACCGGTCTCTGTGACCCCCCCCCCTTACCTGGTGTACTGTTTGAAGAACCGGTCCCTGTGACCCCCCCCCCCGTTACCTGGTGTACTGTTTGAAGAACCGGTCTCTGTGACCCCCCCCCCCTTACCTGGTGTACTGTTTGAAGAACCGGTCCCTGTGACCCCCCCCCCCGTTACCTGGTGTACTGTTTGAAGAACCTGTCCCTGTGACCCCCCCCCCGTTACCTGGTGTACTGTTTGAAGAACCGGTCTCTGTGACCCCCCCCCCTTACCTGGTGTACTGTTTGAAGAACCTGTCTCTGTGCCCCCCCCCCCTTACCTGGTGTACTGTTTGAAGAACCGGTCCCTGTGACCCCCCCCCCTTACCTGGTGTACTGTTTGAAGAACCTGTCCCTGTGCCCCCCCCCCTTACCTGGTGTACTGTTTGAAGAACCTGTCTCTGTGACCCCCCCCTTACCTGGTGTACTGTTTGAAGAACCTGTCTCTGTGCCCCCCCCCCCCCTTACCTGGTGTACTGTTTGAAGAACCTGTCCCTGTGCCCCCCCCCCCTTACCTGGTGTACTGTTTGAAGAACCTGTCCCTGTGACCCCCCCCCCCTTACCTGGTGTACTGTTTGAAGAACCGGTCCCTGTGACCCCCCCCCCGTTACCTGGTGTACTGTTTGAAGAACCTGTCCCTGTGCCCCCCCCCCTTACCTGGTGTACTGTTTGAAGAACCTGTCTCTGTGACCCCCCCCCCACTTACCTGGTGTACTGTTTGAAGAACCTGTCTCTGTGACCCCCCGCCCCTTACCTGGTGTACTGTTTGAAGAACCTGTCTCTGTGACCTCCCCCCTTACCTGGTGTACTGTTTGAAGAACCGGTCCCTGTGACCCCCCCCCCCTTACCTGGTGTACTGTTTGAAGAACCGGTCCCTGTGACCCCCCCCCCGTTACCTGGTGTACTGTTTGAAGAACCTGTCTCTGTGACCCCCCCCCCTTACCTGGTGTACTGTTTGAAGAACCTGTCCCTGTGCCCCCCCCCCTTACCTGGTGTACTGTTTGAAGAACCTGTCTCTGTGACCCCCCCCCCTTACCTGGTGTACTGTTTGAAGAACCTGTCCCTGTGCCCCCCCCCCGTTACCTGGTGTACTGTTTGAAGAACCTGTCTCTGTGACCCCCCCCCTTACCTGGTGTACTGTTTGAAGAACCGGTCCCTGTGACCCCCCCCCCCGTTACCTGGTGTACTGTCTGAAGAACCTGTCTCTGTGCCCCCCCCCCCTTACCTGGTGTACTGTTTGAAGAACCTGTCTCTGTGACCCCCCCCCCCCTTACCTGGTGTACTGTTTGAAGAACCTGTCTCTGTGACCCCCCCACACTTACCTGGTGTACTGTTTGAAGAACCTGTCTCTGTGACCTCCCCCCTTACCTGGTGTACTGTTTGAAGAACCTGTCTCTGTGACCCCCCGCCCCTTACCTGGTGTACTGTTTGAAGAACCTGTCTCTGTGACCTCCCCCCTTACCTGGTGTACTGTTTGAAGAACCTGTCTCTGTGACCTCCCCCCTTACCTGGTGTACTGTTTGAAGAACCTGTCTCTGTGACCCCCCCCCCTTACCTGGTGTACTGTTTGAAGAACCTGTCCCTGTGCCCCCCCCCCCTTACCTGGTGTACTGTTTGAAGAACCTGTCTCTGTGACCCCCCCCCCCCCTTACCTGGTGTACTGTTTGAAGAACCTGTCTCTGTGACCCCCCCACACTTACCTGGTGTACTGTTTGAAGAACCTGTCTCTGTGACCTCCCCCCTTACCTGGTGTACTGTTTGAAGAACCTGTCTCTGTGACCCCCCGCCCCTTACCTGGTGTACTGTTTGAAGAACCTGTCTCTGTGACCTCCCCCCTTACCTGGTGTACTGTTTGAAGAACCTGTCTCTGTGACCTCCCCCCTTACCTGGTGTACTGTTTGAAGAACCTGTCTCTGTGACCCCCCGCCCCTTACCTGGTGTACTGTTTGAAGAACCTGTCTCTGTGACCCCCCGCCCCTTACCTGGTGTACTGTTTGAAGAACCTGTCTCTGTGACCCCCCCACACTTACCTGGTGTACTGTTTGAAGAACCTGTCTCTGTGACCTCCCCCCTTACCTGGTGTACTGTTTGAAGAACCTGTCTCTGTGACCCCCCGCCCCTTACCTGGTGTACTGTTTGAAGAACCTGTCTCTGTGACCCCCCCCCCACTTACCTGGTGTACTGTTTGAAGAACCGGTCTCTGTGACCTCCCCCCTTACCTGGTGTACTGTTTGAAGAACCTGTCTCTGTGACCCCCCGCCCCTTACCTGGTGTACTGTTTGAAGAACCTGTCTCTGTGACCCCCCGCCCCTTACCTGGTGTACTGTTTGAAGAACCTGTCTCTGTGACCCCCCCACACTTACCTGGTGTACTGTTTGAAGAACCTGTCTCTGTGACCTCCCCCCTTACCTGGTGTACTGTTTGAAGAACCTGTCTCTGTGACCCCCCGCCCCTTACCTGGTGTACTGTTTGAAGAACCTGTCTCTGTGACCCCCCCCCCACTTACCTGGTGTACTGTTTGAAGAACCGGTCTCTGTGACCCCCTAACGTGTCCGGCGGAACACCTGCAGCACAGACACAGTACGTGGGTTGATATGTCATATTTTACCTTATGTATTGCTACAGGCAAGAAATCTTTAGAAATATAAATTATTTGTATCGAATAAAAATAAATGGCGGGTGGTTGAAAGTACTCAACAACAACAATGAAATGACCGATGTGGTTAGCACAACTTACCACCGCAGTAGGTACCACCTCCGTGACAGCGGCAGTCAAATAAATACACCACATACCAGCAAAGGGGGGGGAGGTGGAGGGGGGTAAGTGAACATGGGACAAAGGGGTGGGTGACGTCACGCGATCCCACTTGGAGATAGAACAAAGGGGTGGGTGACGTCACGCTATCCCACTTGGAGATAGAACAAAGGGGTGGGTGACGTCACGCGATCCCACTTGGAGATAGAACAAAGGGGTGGGTGACGTCACGTGATCCCACTTGGAGATAGAACAAAGGGGTGGGTGACGTCACGCGATCCCACTTGGAGATAGAACAAGGGGTGGGTGACGTCACGCGATCCCACTTGGAGATAGAACAAAGGGGTGGGTGACGTCACGCGATCCCACTTGGAGATAGAACAAAGGGGTGGGTGACGTCACGCGACCCCACTTGGAGATAGAACAAAGGGGTGGGTGACGTCACGCGATCCCACTTGGAGATAGAACAAGGGGTGGGTGACGTCACGCGATCCCACTTGGAGATAGAACAAAGGGGTGGGTGACGTCACGCGACCCCACTTGGAGATAGAATAAACGGGTGGGTGACGTCACGAGATCCCACTTGGAGAACTAAAAACAACATGACACCCGTTCCTATATAATTTCGGTGACCTTAACCCCAGAGGCAGAATATGTTAAATGTTGCGGCCAAACAATATCAACATTAAGGTAAATGTCTAAGCAATGTACATATTATCGGTGGGCCGGCTGCCTTAATGTACATGGCGATGGCGACGGTCGCTACACACACAGGGACACGACCCAAGGTAAACACTATGGGCGAGGCTAGGACGGGTGGGTGTGAAGCAGACCACTCCCCCACCACCCCCATCACAGTGACAACGACATACCCAGTCTGAGCGCTATCACACGGACGGCCAGGCGCAGGGGGGAAGCAATCAACGTACAAGTTACTGGCAATGACTGAACACAGCGCCAAACACTGACTAATGAACTGTCTTATGGTTACTGAGGCCCTTACTTAGCGCAACGTTAAACAGGATCTGTGTCATGGAAACATTACTGATAGTTACTTAAACTTTATCTAGCCATGATGCTGTGGATCATAAGTGCTTCCTCGTCAAATATTAACATTGACCTACAGATCACTAGAACAAGAGAGTGAACATGGGAACAGTTATGGACAGTCACCCATACGAGCCACAGTGCACGGAAGTGAGCTAGAATGTGGGTACTGTGACTGACTGGCTTCAGGGCAGTGACTAAAGAGTGCCTAGTGAGTGCCCGGTGAGTGCCCGGTGAGTGCCTTGTGAGTGTCCGGTGAGTGCCCAGTGAGTGCCCGGTGAGTGCCCGGTGAGTGCTTGGTGAGTGCCCGGTGAGTACCCGGTGAGTGCCTGGTGAGTGCCCGGTGAGCGCCTGGTGAGTGCCCGGTGAGTGCCCGGTGAGTGCTTGGTGAGTGCCCGGTGAGTACCCGGTGAGTGCTTGGTGAGTGCCCGGTGAGTGCCCGGTGTGTGCTTGGTGAGTGCCCGGTGAGTGCCCGGTGAGCGCCTGGTGAGCGCCCGGTGAGTGCCCGGTGAGGGCCTGGTGAGTGCCTGGTGAGTGTCTGGTGAGTGCCCGGTGAGTGTCTGGTGAGTGCCTGGTGAGTGCCCGGTGAGTGCCTGGTGAGCACCCGGTGAGTGCCTGGTGAGTGCCTGGTGAGCACCCGGTGAGTGCCTGGTGAGTGCCTGGTGAGTGCCTGGTGAGTGTCTGGTGAGTGTCTGGTGAGTGCCCGGTGAGCGCCCGGTGAGCACCCGGTGAGTGCCCGGTGAGTATCTGGTGAGTGCCTTGTGAGTGCCCGGTGAGTGCCCGGTGAGTATCTGGTGAGTGCCTTGTGAGTGCCCGGTGAGAGCCCGATGAGTGCCCGGTGAGTATCTGGTGAGTGCCTTGTGAGTGCCCGTTGAGCGCCCGGTGAGTGCCTGGTGAGTGCCTGGTGAGTGCCTTGTAAGTGCCCGGTGAGCGCCCAGTGAGCGCCCGGTGAATGCCCGGTGAGCGCATGGTGAGTGTCTGGTGAGCGCCCGGTGAGTGCCCGGTGAGTATCTGGTGAGTGCCTGGTGAGCACCCGGTGAGTGACTGAGTGACTTACTCGAGTGGAGCCGGAAGAGGATCTTGACGAGGAAGTCGTAGAGCTGACAGGAGTCCTGGATGCAGGGGATCAGGGGGGCGAGACGGCACTGCCCGCTGCTGGTCATCGAGTTGGCGCGGGACATGTCCAGGGACCCGTACACTACAACACACCCAGAGTCAGCACACACCATGTCCCGTACACTACAACACACCCAGAGTCAGCACACACCATGTCCCATACACTACAACACACCCACAGTCAGCACACACCATGTCCCGTACACTACAACACACCCAGAGTCAGCACACACCATGTTCCATACACTACAACACACCCACAGTCAGCACACACCATGTCCCGCACACTACAACACACCCAGAGTCAGCACACACCATGTCCCGTACACAACAACACACCCAGAGTCAGCACACACCATGTCCCGTACACTACAACACACCCACAATCAGCACACACCATGTCCCATACACTACAACACACCCAGAGTCAACACACACCATGTCCCATACACTACAACACACCCACAGTCAGCACACACCATGTCTCATACACTATAACACACCCACAGTCAGCACACACCATGTCCCATACACTACAACACACCCAGAGTCAGCACACACCATGTCCCGTACACTACAACACACCTAGAGTCAGCACACACCATGCCCCATACACTACAACACACCCACAGTCAGCACACACCATGTCCCATACACTACAACACACCTAGAGTCAGCACACACCATGTCCCATACACTACAACACACCCACAGTCAGCACACACCATGTCCCATACACTACAACACACCCAGAGTCAGCACACACCATGTCTCATACACTATAACACACCCACAGTCAGCACACACCATGTCCCATACACTACAACACACCCAGAGTCAGCACACACCATGTCCCGTACACTACAACACACCTAGAGTCAGCACACACCACGTCCCATACACTACAACACACCCACAGTCAGCACACACCATGTCCCATACACTACAACACAACCAGAGTCAGCACACACCATGTCCCATACACTACAACACACCCACAGTCAGCACACGCCATGTCCCATACACTACAACACACCCAGAGTCAGCACACACCATGTCCCATACACTACAACACACCCACAGTCAGCACACACCATGTCCCATACACTACAACACACCCACAGTCAGCACACACCATGTCCCATAGACTACAACACACCCACAGTCAGCACACACCATGTCCCATACACTACAACACACCCAGAGTCAGCACACACCATGTCCCGTACACTACAACACACCTAGAGTCAGCACACACCACGTCCCATACACTACAACACACCCACAGTCAGCACACACCATGTCCCATACACTACAACACAACCAGAGTCAGCACACACCATGTCCCATACACTACAACACACCCACAGTCAGCACACGCCATGTCCCAAACACTACAACACACCCAGAGTCAGCACACACCATGTCCCATACACTACAACACACCCACAGTCAGCACACACCATGTCCCATACACTACAACACACCCACAGTCAGCACACACCATGTCCCATAGACTACAACACACCCACAGTCAGCACACACCATGTCCCATACACTACAACACACCCAGAGTCAGCACACACCATGTCCCATACACTACAACACACCCAGAGTCAGCACACACCATGTCCCGCACACTACAACACACCCAGAGTCAGCACACACCATGTCCCATACACTACAACACACCCAAAGTCAGCACACACCATGTCCCGCACACCACAACACACCCAGAGTCAGCACACACCATGTCCCATACACTACAACACACCCACAGTCAGCACACACCATGTCCCATACACTACAACACACCCACAGTCAGCACACACCATGTCCCATACACTTCAACACACCCACAGTCAGCACACACCATGTCCCATACAGTACAACACACCCACTGTCAGCACACACCATGTCCCGCACACTACAACACACCCAGAGTCAGCACACACCATGTCCCATACACTACAACCCACCCAGAGTCAGCACACACCATGTCCCATACACTACAACACACCCACAGTCAGCACACACCATGTCCCATACACTACAACACACCCAGTCAGCACACACCATGTCCCATACACTACAACACACCCACAGTCAGCACACACCATGTCCCATACACTACAACACACACACAGTCAGCACACACCATGTCCCGTACACTACAACTCACCCACAGTCAGCACACACCATGTCCCATACACTACAACACACCCACAGTCAGCACACACCATGTCCCATACACTACAACACACCCACAGTCAGCACACACCATGTCCCGCACACTACAACACACCCACAGTCAGCACACACCATGTCCCGTACACTACAACACACCCACAGTCAGCACACACCATGTCCCATACACTACAACACACCCAGTCAGCACACACCATGTCCCATACACTACAACACACCCACAGTCAGCACACACCATGTCCCGCACACTACAACACACCCAGAGTCAGCACACACCATGTCCCGCACACTACAACACACCCACAGTCAGCACACACCATGTCCCGCACACTACAACACACCCACAGTCAGCACACACCATGTCCCGTACACTACAACACACCCACAGTCAGCACACACCATGTCCCATACACTACAACACACCCAGTCAGCACACACCATGTCCCGTACACTACAACACACCCAGAGTCAGCACACACCATGTCCCGTACACTCCGCACACTACAACACACCCACAGTCAGCACACACCATGTCCCGCACACTACAACACACCCAGAGTCAGCACACGCCATGTCCAGGGAGCCATACACTACTCAGAGTTAGACTGACCACAAACAACACCATACCCATATGCCTATTAATAGTAATATATACATAACAAAAGGCAATGTACGAGCATCAACACACGACAGTAAACCTGTACTATTGATCAATTACAACTGCTCAAACTACTTCCAGCAGCAATAAAGGAGATGGTTCTTTAGGTCCTTATTGTACCACTACAGCATTAACCAACAACCGTTGTACTATGTTCAATCAGTGATTAAGAATGCAGCTATTATCAGTGTTAACATGAGTATAGCATTGATCAACGACAGTATTGGTGGGAATCACAGGACCATGGATCAAGCCCTTCACCTATTGTCATCTACAGCTCCCGCAGACCTCGTGGCAATGACATGTCAGTCCATTTCTTCAGACCTCATTCAATAGTGAGCAGTAGTTGATTCACTCAGAGGAATTGCATTTTAGTTTTACAATTACATACATAAGAAAAAACATTTAAAACTTATGGAAAGTAACAAGTGCACACTTTGCAAAAATATTGGAAAATCAAATAGCCAAATAACATGTCACAGTCGGTTAAAAAGTATCTTTTGCTGAAATCACAGGGCCGCAAAGAAGGTTATTAGCTATGTGGCATAAACCGGGGGGCGTGCATCTGAACCGACGCGCATCACACAGATGTGTATCTGTACCGACGCGCATCGCACAGATGTGTATCTGTACCGACGCGCATCGCACAGATGTGTATCTGTACCGACGCGCATCGCACAGATGTGTATCTGTACCGACGCGCATCACACAGATATGTATCTGTACCGACGCGCATCGCACAGGTGTGTATCTGTACCGACGCGCATCGCACAGATGTGTATCTGTACCGACGCGCATCGCAGATGTGTATCTGTACCGACGCGCATCGCACAGATGTGTATCTGTACCGACGCGCATCACACAGATATGTATCTGTACCGACGCGCATCGCACAGATGTGTATCTGTACCGACGCGCATCACACAGATATGTATCTGTACCGACGCGCATCGCACAGATGTGTATCTGTACCGACGCGCATCGCAGATGTGTATCTGTACCGACGCGCATCGCACAGATGTGTATCTGTACCGACGCGCATCGCACAGATGTGTATCTGTACCGACGCGCAACACACAGATGTGTATCTGTACCGACGCGCATCGCAGATGTGTATCTGTACCGACGCGCATCGCAGATGTGTATCTGTACCGACGCGCATCGCAGATGTGTATCTGTACCGACGCGCATCGCAGATGTGTATCTGTACCGACGCGCATCGCAGATGTGTATCTGTACCGACGCGCATCGCACAGATGTGTATCTGTACCGACGCGCATCGCACAGATGTGCATGTGTGCCGACGCGCATCGCACAGATGTGTATCTGAACTGACGCGCATCACAGATGTGTATCTGTACCGACGCGCATCGCACAGATGTGTATCTGTACCGACGCGCATCGCAGATGTGTATCTGTACCGACGCGCATCGCAGATGTGTATCTGTACCGACGCGCATCGCAGATGTGTATCTGTACCGACGCGCATCGCACAGATGTGTATCTGTACCGACGCGCATCGCACAGATGTGCATGTGTGCCGACGCGCATCGCACAGATGTGTATCTGAACTGACGCGCATCACAGATGTGTATCTGTACCGACGCGCATCGCACAGATGTGCATGTGTGCCGACGCGCATCGCACAGATGTGTATCTGAACTGACGCGCATCACAGATGTGTATCTGTACCGACGCGCATCGCACAGATGTGTATGTGTACCGACGCGCATCGCACAGATGTGTATCTGAACCGACACGCACCCCCACCGAATGCCTAGAATACCTTAAAATACCGAGCATTAAGCACTTAACAACGAAAACGCTGATAATGAAAGAAGGCAACCCTCACCAAGATAACTTTCAAGTGGGCCAATCAAAAGCTCTATGTATCTATCTGAACACATGTCACGTTCATAAATATTGCGAGTTCATCAGTGCGGCGGCCTTATCTTAAGGGAAACCAAATATGCTATTAAATATCATCAGAAAGTCCTGTGTGCCTAGAACAATACGTTTAGCATTACGTCATCATGTCATGTGTGTATGAGACCACACGTCCAGCATTACGTCATCAAGTCCTGTGTGCATGAGACCACACGTCCAGCATTACGTCATCAAGTCCTGTGTGCATGAGACCACACGTCCAGAATTACGTCATTAAGTCCTGTGTGCATGAGACCACACGTCCAGCATTACGTCATCAAGTCCTGTGTGCATGAGACCACACGTCCAGCATTACGTCATCAAGTCCTGTGTGCATGGGACCACACGTCCAGCATTACGTCATTAAGTCCTGTGTGCATGAGACCACACGTCCAGCATTACGTCATCAAGTCCTGTGTGCATGAGACCACACGTCCAGCATTACGTCATTAAGTCCTGTGTGCATGAGACCACACGTCCAGCATTACGTCATTAAGTCCTGTGTGCATGAGACCACACGTCCAGCATTACGTCATCAAGTCCTGTGTGCATGAGACCACACGTCCAGCATTACGTCATCAAGTCCTGTGTGCATGGGACCACACGTCCAGCATTACGTCATTAAGTCCTGTGTGCATGAGACCACACGTCCAGCATTACGTCATTAAGTCCTGTGTGCATGAGACCACACGTCCAGCATTACGTCATTAAGTCCTGTGTGCATGGGACCACACGTCCAGCATTACGTCATCAAGTCCTGTGTGCATGAGACCACACGTCCTGCATTACGTCATTAAGTCCTGTGTGCATGGGACCACACGTCCAGCATTACGTCATCAAGTCCTGTGTGCATGAGACCACACGTCCAGAATTACGTCATCAAGTCCTGTGTGCATGGGACCACACGTCCAGAATTACGTCATCAAGTCATGTGTGCATGAGACCACACGTCCAGAATTACGTCATCAAGTCCTGTGTGCATGAGACCACACGTCCGGCATTACGTCATTAAGTCCTGTGTGGATGAAACCACAAATCCAGCCTTACGTCATCAAGTCCTGTGTGCATGGAACCACAAATCAAGCATTACGTCATCTAGTCCTGTGTGCATGAGACCACAAGTGAAGCATTACGTCATAAATTCCTGTGTGCATTGAACCATATGTCTAGCATTACGTCATCAAGTCATGTGTGCCTGGGCCACACATTACGTCACAAATGTCTAGCAGTCGGGTGGCCAGACTAGGCCAGGACACACGGCCATCTTGGCGATATGCTACAATACACGTGTAAAGGAAACATAGAGCGCTGATTTTGGCCGCAACGTGTTGTCATACGAATTAAGGGTAAGAATATAGCCTTAAACAACTATGTTTGACTTCGGACTTAACATACCTGAAACCTGAATAAAAACTGTAACAAAAAATGTCATGCATAATGATAAACCAGTAAGCTACAAACGTCTTACGCTAAAAATTAAACTTAATAAAACACAAGAGAGAAGAGCAAGAAGACAAAGAATGGACAATATGAGAATGGGACTGAATACACCTCATATATTGTGGCAATTATTGACAGCGACACAACTCGCCAGCGAACGGACAGCGACACGCCGCGTGTTACCCACCAGTAAATTATATTTAGCAACAAATAAAAAAACCTTTCCACTAATACTCACAATAAATCAAACCTTGCCAATAAAATCTACCACTAATATATCCACCATCATCCCGAACATTAATAAGTGTATATGCCACCAGACAGTTGGGTACTGGCTAGGGGTAGTTCGATGTTGAACGAGGGTGGGAGGGCGGGGCGGGGGTACATATATAGGTGACATAGGCATTGAGTAGTGTGGATATTTGCCGCCTGGGCATGTGGTATGCCTACCTGAGGCTTGGAGAGCTAGGATGTCATCCATATAGTCCAGCATGTCGACACTCAGCTCAAAGCTGCAACCACAAACACGTCACCGTGAGTCCTCGTGCCACCAACAGTCAGCCCTCAGCATCATCACATCACATGACATGTCACGGGGCAGGTTAAGGTCGTATAATATTAAACATATATATTAAATATAATACAATCATACATTTCCGACGTGAGACTTTAGTTAGCCGCTGCCCCGTAGGGTGGCGCGGTGTATACTCACTAGGCGTTTCTGGTCGTTGTGACACAGTGAGGTATGTTCACCAGTTAGCCGCTGCCCCGTAGGGTGGCGCGGTGTATACTCACTAGGCGTTGGGGTCGTTGTGACACAGTGAGGTATGTTCACCAGTTAGCCGCTGCCCCGTAGAGTGGCGCGGTGTATACTCACTAGGCGTTGGGGTCGTTGTGACACAACTTGTCCAGTCCCCCTGGCGGCACGCTCAGGTTACCCGGGATCTCCGGGTTCTGCAAACAGCGTATCAGCGTACGTCATAGGTGTACGTCATAGGTGTACGCCATAAGGATACGTCAAAGGTGTACGTCAGGTGTACGTCATAAGTGCATGTCATGCGTGTACGTCTTAAGTGGACGTCATATGTGTACGTCATAGGCGTATGTTACAGGTGCACGTCATAGGTGTACGTTAAGCATAGTCATAGGTATACGTTAAATGCATACGTCATAGATGTACGGCATAAGTGTCTTTCATGGCAAACGTCATGGGTGAACATTAATAATACGCTATATATATATGTAACCGACACTTCACCAGTCTATTAACACACACTCCACCCCTCCATTAACCCCCACTCCACCCCTCCATTAACCCACACTTCACCCCTCCATTAACCCCCACTCCACCCCTCCATTAACCGACACTTCACCCCTCCATTAACCCCCACTCCACCCCTCCATTAACCGACACTTCACCCCTCCATCAACCCACACTCCACCCCTCCATTAACCCACACTCCACCCCTCCATTAACCCACACTCTACCCCTCCATCAACCCACACTCCACCCCTCCATTAACACACACCCACATTCCACCCCTCCATCAACTCACTCCACCCCTCCATTAACCCACACTCCACCCCTCCATTAACCCACACTCCACACCTCCATTAACCCACACTCCACCCCTCCATTAACACACACCCACACTCCACTCCTCCATCAACACACACTCCACCCCTCCATTAACCCACACTCCACCCCTCCATTAACACACACCCACACTCCACCCCTCCATTAACCCACACTCCACCCCTCCATTAACCCACACTCCACCCTTCCATTAACCCACACTCCACCCCTCCATTAACCCACACTCCACCCCTCCATTAACCAACACTCCACCCCTCCATTAACCCACACTCCACCCCTCCATTAACCCACACTCCACCCCTCCATTAACCCACACTCCACCCCTCCATTAACCCCCACTCCACTCCTCCATCAACACACACTTCACCCCTCCATTAACCCACACTCCGTCCCTCCATTAACCCACACTCCACCCCTCCATTAACACACACCCACACTCCACTCCTCCATCAACACACACTCCACCCCTCCATTAACCCACTCCACCCCTCCATTAACACACACCCACACTCCACCCCTCCATTAACCCACACTCCACCCCTCCATTAACCCACACTCCGTCCCTCCATTAACCCACACTCCACCCCTCCATTAACCAACACTCCACCCCTCCATTAACCCACACTCCACCCCTCCAATTAAACCCACACTCAACCCCTCCATTAACCCAAACTCCACCCCTCCATTAACACACACCCACACTCCACCCCTCCATTAACACACACCCACACTCCACCCCTCCATTAACCCACACTCCACCCCTCCATTAACCCACTCCACCCCTCCATTAACCGACCCTCCACCCTCCATTAACACACACCCACACTCCACCCTTCCATTAACCCACACTCCACCCCTCCATTAACCCACACTCCACCCCTCCATTAACCCATACTCCACCCCTCCATTAACACACACCCACACTCCACCCCTCCATTAACACACACCCACACTCCACCCCTCCATTATCCCACACTCCACCCCTCCATTAACCCACACTCCACCCTTCCATTAACCCACACTCCACCCCTCCATTAACCCACACTCCACCCCTCCATTAACACACACCCACACTCCACCCCTCCATTATCCCACACTCCACCCCTCCATTAACCCACACTCCACCCCTCCATTAACCCATACTCCACCCCTCCATTAACACACACCCACACTCCACCCCTCCATTAACACACACCCACACTCCACCCCTCCATTAACCCACACTCCACCCCTCCATTAACCCACTCCACCCCTCCATTAACCGACCCTCCACCCTCCATTAACACACACCCACACTCCACCCTTCCATTAACCCACACTCCACCCCTCCATTAACCCACACTCCACCCCTCCATTAACCCATACTCCACCCCTCCATTAACACACACCCACACTCCACCCCTCCATTAACACACACCCACACTCCACCCCTCCATTAACCCACACTCCACCCCTCCATTAACCCACCCTTCATCCCTCCATTAACCCACACTCCACCCCTCCATCAACACACACTCCACCCCTCCATCAACCCACACTCCACCCCTCCATTAACACACACCCACATTCCACCTCTCCATCAACTCACACTCCACTCCTCCATCAACACACACTCCACCCCTCCATTAACCCACACTCCATCCCTCCATTAACCCACACTCCACCCCTCAAGTAACCCACACTCCACCCCTCCATTAACCCACTCCACCTCTCCATTAACCGACCCTCCACCCTCCATTAACCCACACTCCACCCCTCCATTAACCCACACTCCACCCCTCCATTAACCCACTCCACCTCTCCATTAACCGACCCTCCACCCTCCATTAACCCACACTCCACCCCTCCATTAACCCCCACTCCACTCCTCCATCAACACACACTTCACCCCTCCATTAACCCACACTCCACCCCTCCATTAACCCACACTCCACCCCTCCATTAACCCACACTCCACCCCTCCATTAACCCACACTCCACCCCTCCATTAACCGACCCTCCACCCTCCATTAACCCACACTCCACCCCTCCATTAACCCACACTCCACCCCTCCATTAACCAACACTCCACCCCTCCATTAACCCACACTCCACCCCTCCATTAACCGACCCTCCACCCTCCATTAACCCACACTCCACCCCTCCATTAACCCACACTCCACCCCTCCATTAACCCACACTCCACCCCTCCAATAACCCACACTCCACCCCTCCATTAACCCACACTCCACCCCTCCAATAACCCACACTCCACCCCTCCATTAACCCACACTCCACCCCTCCATTAACCCACCCTCCACCCTCCATTAACCCACACTCCACCCCTCCATTAACCCACACTCCACCCCTCCAATAACCCACACTCCACCCCTCCATTAACCCACACTCCACCCCTCCATTAACCCACCCTCCACCCTCCATTATCCCACACTCCACCCCTCCATTATCCCACACTCCACCCCTCCATTAACCCACACTCCACCCCTCCATTAACCAACACTCCACCCCTCCATTAACCCACCCTCCACCCCTCCATTAACCCACACTCCACCCCTCCATTAACCCACACTCCACCCCTCCATTAACCCACACTCCACCCCTCCATTATCCCACACTCCACCCCTCCATTAACCCACACTCCACCCCTCCATTAACCCACACTCCACCCCTCCATTAACCCACCCTCCACCCTCCATTAACCAACACTCCACCCCTCCATTAACCCACACTCCACCCCTCCATTAACCAACACTCCACCCCTCCATTAACCCACCCTCCACCCTCCATTAACCAACACTCCACCCCTCCATTAACCCACACTCCACCCCTCCATTATCCCACACTCCACCCCTCCATTAACCCACACTCCACCCCTCCATTATCCCACACTCCACCCCTCCATTAACCCACACTCCACCCCTCCATTAACCCACACTCCACCCCTCCATTAACCGACCCTCCACCCTCCATTAACCCACACTCCACCCCTCCATTAACCCACACTCCACCCCTCCATTAACCCACCCTCCACCCTCCATGAACCACACTCCACCCCTCCATTAACCCACACTCCACCCCTCCATTAACCGACCCTCCACCCTCCATTAACCCACACTCCACCCCTCCATTAACCCACACTCCACCCCTCCATTAACCCACCCTCCACCCTCCATTAACCCACACTCCACCCCTCCATTAACCCACACTCCACCCCTCCATTAACCGACCCTCCACCCTCCATTAACCCACACTCCACCCCTCCATTAACCCACACTCCACCCCTCCATTAACCCACACTCCACCCCTCCATTAACCCACACTCCACCCCTCCATTAACCCACACTCCACCCCTCCATTATCCCACACTCCACCCCTCCATTAACCCACACTCCACCCCTCCATTAACCAACACTCCACCCCTCCATTAACCCACCCTCCACCCTCCATTAACCCCCACTCCACCCCTCCATTAACCCACACTCCACCCCTCCATTATCCCACACTCCACCCCTCCATTAACCAACACTCCACCCCTCCATTAACCAACACTCCACCCCTCCATTAACCAACACTCCACCCCTCCATTAACCCACACTCCACCCCTCCATTAACCCACACTCCGTCCCTCCATTAACCCACACTCCACCCCTCCATTAACCCACACTCCACCCCTCCATTAACCAACACTCCACCCCTCCATTAACCCACACTCCACCCCTCCAATAACCCACACTCCACCCCTCCATTAACCCACACTCCACCCCTCCATTAACCCACCCTCCACCCTCCATTAACCCACACTCCACCCCTCCATTAACCCACACTCCACCCCTCCATTAACCCACACTCCGTCCCTCCATTAACCCACACTCCACCCCTCCATTAACCCACACTCCACCCCTCCATTAACCAACACTCCACCCCTCCATTAACCCACACTCCACCCCTCCATTAACCCACACTCCACCCCTCCATTAACCCACCCTCCACCCCTCCATTAACCCACACTCCACCCCTCCATTAACCAACACTCCACCCCTCCATTAACCCACCCTCCACCCTCCATTAACCAACACTCCACCCCTCCATTAACCCACCCTCCACCCTCCATTATCCCACACTCCACCCCTCCATTAACCCACACTCCACCCCTCCATTAACCAACACTCCACCCCTCCATTAACCCACCCTCCACCCTCCATTAACCCCCACTCCACCCCTCCATTAACCCACACTCCACCCCTCCATTATCCCACACTCCACCCCTCCATTAACCAACACTCCACCCCTCCATTAACCAACACTCCACCCCTCCATTAACCAACACTCCACCCCTCCATTAACCCACACTCCACCCCACCATTAACCCACACTCCGTCCCTCCATTAACCCACACTCCACCCCTCCATTAACCCACACTCCACCACTCCATTAACCAATACTCCACCCCTCCATTAACCCACACTCCACCCCTCCAATAACCCACACTCCACCCCTCCATTAACCCACACTCCACCCCTCCATTAACCCACCCTCCACCCTCCATTAACCCACACTCCACCCCTCCATTAACCCACACTCCACCCCTCCAATAACCCACACTCCACCCCTCCATTAACCCACACTCCACCCCTCCATTAACCCACCCTCCACCCTCCATTATCCCACACTCCACCCCTCCAATAACCCACACTCCACCCCTCCATTAACCCACACTCCACCCCTCCATTAACCCACACTCCACCCCTCCATTAACCAACACTCCACCCCTCCATTATACCACACTCCACCCCTCCATTAACCCACACTCCACCCCTCCATTAACCCACACTCCACCACTCCATTAACCCACACTCCACCCCTCCATTAACCCACACTCCACCCCTCCATTAACCAACACTCCACCCCTCCATTAACCCACACTCCACCCCTCCATTATCCCACATTCCACCCCTCCATTAACCCACACTCCACCCCTCCATTAACCCACACTCCACCCTCCATTATCCCACACTCCACCCCTCCATTAACCAACACTCCACCCCTCCATTAACCCACACTCCACCCCTCCATTAACCCACACTCCACCCCTCCATTAACCCACACTCCACCCCTCCATTAACCCACACTCCACCCCTCCATTAACCAACACTCCACCCCTCCATTAACCCACACTCCACCCCTCCATTATCCCACACTCCACCCCTCCATTAACCCACACTCCACTAACCCACACTCCACCCCTCCATTAACCAACACTCCACCCCTCCATTATCCCACACTCCACCCCTCCATTAACCCACACTCCACCCCTCCATTAACCCACACTCCACCCCTCCATTATCCCACACTCCACCCCTCCATTAACCCACACTCCACCCCTCCATTAACCCACACTCCACCCCTCCATTATCCCACACTCCACCCCTCCATTAACCCACACTCCATCCCTCCATTAACCCGTACTCCACCCCTCCATTAACCCACACTCCACCCCTCCATTAACCCACACTCCACCCCTCCATTAACCCACACTCCACCCCTCCATTAATACACACTCCACCCCTCCATTAACCCACACTCCACCCCTCCATTAACCAACACTCCACCCCTCCATTATCCCACACTCCACCCCTCCATTAACCCACACTCCACCCCTCCATTAACCCACACTCCACCCCTCCATTAACCCACACTCCACGCCTCCATTATCCCACCCTCCACCCCTCCATTAACCCACACTCCACCCCTCCATTATCCCACCCTCCACCCCTCCATTAACCAACACTCCACCCCTCCAATAACCCACACTCCACCCCTCCAATAACCCACACTCCACCCCTCCATTAACCAACACTCCACCCCTCCATTAACCCACACTCCACCCCTCCATTAACCAACACTCCACCCCTCCATTAACCCACACTCCACCCCTCCATTATCCCACACTCCACCCCTCCATTAACCCACACTCCACCCCTCCATTAACCCACACTCCACCCCTCCATTAACCAACACTCCACCCCTCCATTATCCCACACTCCACCCCTCCATTAACCCACACTCCACCCCTCCATTAACCCACACTCCACCCCTCCATTAACCCACACTCCACCCCTCCATTAACCAACACTCCACCCCTCCATTAACCCACACTCCACCCCTCCATTAACCCACACTCCATCCCTCCATTAACCAACACTCCACCCCTCCATTAACCAACACTCCACCCCTCCATTAACCCACACTCCACCCCTCCATTAACCAACACTCCACCCCTCCATTAACCCACACTCCACCCCTCCATTAACCCACACTCCATCCCTCCATTAACCCACACTCCACCCCTCCATTAACCCACACTCCACCCTCCATTAACCCACACTCCACCCCTCCATTAACCCACACTCCACCCCTCCATTAACCAACACTCCACCCCTCCATTATCCCACACTCCACCCCTCCATTATCCCACACTCCACCCCTCCATTAACCCACACTCCACCCCTCCATTAACCCCCACTCCACTCCTCCATCAACACACACTCCACCCCTCCATTAACCAACACTCCACCCCTCCATTAACCCACACTCCACCCCTCCATTAACCCACACTCCACCCTTCCATTAACCAACACTCCACCCCTCCATTAACCAACACTCCACCCCTCCATTAACCAACACTCCACCCCTCCATTATCCCACACTCCACCCCTCCATTAACCCACACTCCACCCCTCCATTAACCAACACTCCACCCCTCCATTAACCAACACTCCACCCCTCCATTAACCAACACTCCACCCCTCCATTAACCCACACTCCACCCCTCCATTAACCAACACTCCACCCCTCCATTAACCCACACTCCACCCCTCCATTAACCAACACTCCACCCCTCCATTAACCCACACTCCACCCCTCCATTAACCAACACTCCACCCCTCCATTATCCCACACTCCACCCCTCCATTAACCCACACTCCACCCCTCCATTAACCCACACTCCACCCCTCCATTAACCCACACTCCACCCCTCCATTAACCCACACTCCACCCCTCCATTAACCAACACTCCACCCCTCCATTAACCCACACTCCACCCCTCCATTAACCCACACTCCACCCCTCCATTAACCCACACTCCACCCCTCCATTAACCCACACTCCACCCCTCCATTAACCCACACTCCACCCCTCCATTAACCCACACTCCACCCCTCCATTAACCCACACTCCACCCCTCCATTAACCCACACTCCGTCCCTCCATTAACCCACACTCCATTAACCCATACTTGACATCCACACTGCAACCTTCCATACACCATAACTGCCCCTCCCCCCTCTCTCCCCTCGTCCCAACACAACTTGAACAACAATTGACCTTTAACCCCGCGACTCAGTTGGAGGTGAAAAATGGTGGGTACAAGAACACGGCGTACTTACCTTTTTGTGGAATGTGAGCTTCATGGCCATCAGCTTGGTGTAGTAAGCGATCAGCTTGCCGTAGCCCTCCTTCAGGTGGCCCTACAACACAAACTACACATGTCAAACACTGGCCCTCCTTCAGGTGGCCCTACAACACAAACTACACATGTCAAACACTAGCCCTCCTTCAGGTGGCCCTACAACACAAACTACAGATGTCAAACACTAGCCCTCCTTCAGGTGGCCCTACAACACAAACTACAGATGTCAAACACTAGCCCTCCTTCAGGTGGCCCTACAACACAAACTACACATGTCAAACACTGGCCCTCTTTCAGGTGACCCTACAACACAAACTACACATGTCAAACACTGGCCACGTAAACTACATGGGTTCCATAACATTATCATGTGTTAGTACATGCATGATGTCCCTGTACAGGTCTCCTCCACTAGTCCTGTGGGACATCGAATCCCTCTTGAAGCGACCCCACCGCAACATATACATGTGGTTATTCATCGACAGAAAGATGATGAGTAGTAAAGACTAGTATAGGTTATATAGATGATGTCCATTATAGATTATGTTACGGGGAGGGGGTTAATTACAATTTTAAAACAATGTTGGACACTATGCGTGTTCTATTGCATATTAAACTAGTGTACCAAGGCTAGAGGCGAGAGAGTACTTATCGAGGATTACAGACCCTCTCACACCAGCACACCACAGACAGCCAGACAAATAGAGCGAACCGATAGTGCCCCACCCCCTCTTTATGACTGGGTAACCGCCAGTGTCACATCCCTCTTTATGACTGGGTAACCGCCAGTGTCACATCCCTCTTAATGACTGGGTAACTCAAAGTGTGCCATCCCCTCTTTATGACTGGGTAACCCATAGTGTTCCATCCCATCTTTATGAGTAACCGAGTGTTCCATCGACTCTTTATGATTATGTGCCCGATAGTGCTCCATCCCCTCTGTATGACTGGGTAACCGATAGTGCTCCATCCCCTCTTTATGACTGGGTAACCGATAGTGCTCCATCCCCTCTTTATGACTGGGTAACCGATAGTGCTCCATCCCCTCTGTATGACTGGGTAACCGATAGTGCTCCATCCCCTCTTTATGAATGGGTAACCGATAGTGCTCCATCCCCTCTGTATGATTGGGTAACCGATAGTGCTCCATCCCCTCTTTATGACTGGGTAACCGATAGTGCTCCATCCCCTCTGTATGACTGGGTAACCGACAATGCTCCATCCCCTCTTTATGACTGGGTAACCGATAGTGCTCCATCCCCTCTTTATGACTGGGTAACCGATAGTGCTCCATCCCCTCTGTATGACTGGGTAACCGATAGTGCTCCATCCCCTCTTTATGACTGGGTAACCGATAGTGCTCCATCCCCTCTGTATGACTGGGTAACCGATAGTGCTCCATCCCCTCTTTATGACTGGGTAACCGATAGTGCTCCATCCCCTCTTTATGACTGGGTAACCGATAGTGCTCCATCCCCTCTTTATGACTGGGTAACCGATAGTGCTCCATCCCCTCTGTATGACTGGGTAACCGATAGTGCTCCATCCCCTCTGTATGACTGGGTAACCGATAGTGCTCCATCCCCTCTTTATGACTGGATAACCGATAGTGCTCCATCCCCTCTTTATGACTGGGTAACCGATAGTGCTCCATCCCCTCTTTATGACTGGGTAACCGATAGTGCTCCATCCCCTCTGTATGACTGGGTAACCGATAGTGCTCCATCCCCTCTGTATGACTGGGTAACCGATAGTGCTCCATCCCCTCTTTATGACTGGGTAACCGATAGTGCTCCATCCCCTCTGTATGACTGGGTAACCGATAGTGCTCCATCCCCTCTTTATGACTGGGTAACCGATAGTGCTCCATCCCCTCTTTATGACTGGGTAACCGATAGTGCTCCATCCCCTCTGTATGACTGGGTAACCGATAGTGCTCCATCCCCTCTGTATGACTGGGTAACCGATAGTGCTCCATCCTCTCTTTATGACTGGGTAACCGATAGTGTTCCATCCCCTCTGTATGACTGGGTAACCCATTGTGTTCCATCCCTTCTTTATGACTGGGTAACCGCCAGTGTTCCATTCCTTCTTTATGACTGGGTAACCGAGTGTTATGACTTATGAGTGTTATAACTGTGACCGATTGTGCTCCATCCCCTCTTTATGGCTGGGTAACCGATAGTGTTTCATCCCCTATATGACTGGGGAACCTATAGTGTTCCATCACCTCTTTGTGACTTGGTAACCGATAGTGTTCCATCGCCTCTGTATGAGTGGGTAACCGATAGCGTTCTATCCCCTTCTTGTCTTGCGTGCACAGGACGTTTGGTTTGGGGCAGGACCAGGAGCCCAGCCGTATGTGGGGCGAGTGCTGTGTGATTGCGGTGTGCGTGGGTGTGTGTGTGTAGGTGGGGGTGCTTAGTGTTCTTGTTGGGTTATAGTTCTTCACAATTGTATAGATTATTGGAAGAGAGTTTTTATCACGGGCTTGCTGGACGGGGGTTCCGGACTGCAGATCGGTGGGGTTGGATGATCGGTATGTATATCAGTGGGTTATGCAGCAAAGTGGTTTCAGTTTTGACCTGGCATTTAACAATAAGGCCACGGGTTCTGCCCACCCCACACTCTCTCCGGCAACAGCGGATGAGAGTTTTCATCAGCCATATGTCACAGCAAGTGGTAGTGTCAATCACGCAAGTGGTGGCGTCAATCACGCAAGTGGTGGCGTCAATCACGCAAGTGGTGGCTTCAATAACGCGAGTGGTGGCGTCAAGAACGCCAGTGGTGGCGTCAATAACGCGGATGGTGACGTCAATAACGCGAGTGGTGGCGTCAATCACGCAAGTGGTGGCGTCAATCACGCAAGTGGTGGCTTCAATAACGCGAGTGGTGGCGTCAAGAACGCCAGTGGTGGCGTCAATAACGCGGATGGTGACGTCAATAACGCGAGTGGTGGCGTCAATAACGCGAGTGATGGCGTCAATAACGCGAGTGACAGCGTCAATAACGCGAGCGGTGGCGTCAGTAACGCGAGTGGTGGCGTCAGTAACGCGAGTGATGGCGTCAATAACGCGAGCGGTGGCGTCAATAACGCAAGTGGTGGCGTCAGTAACGCGAGTGATGGCGTCAATAACGCGAGTGATAGCGTCAATACCGCGAGTGATAGCGTCAATAACGCGAGCGGTGGCGTCAATAACGCGTGATGGCGTCAGTAACGCGAGCGGTGGCGTCAATAACGCCCGTGATGGCGTCAGTAACGCGAGTGATGGCGTCAATAACTAGAGCGGTGGCGTCAATAACGCGAGTGATGGCGTCAATAACTAGAGCGGTGGCGTCAATAACGCGAGTAGTAACACTGATAATCCGCAGAAAGCCTGTCTGTGAGTCATTGTTTCCGTCATTTGGTACCGGCCCACGTCAGTGTAATGTTTATCTCTAGAGATAGGTCTGCCATGTCTCCTTAACGGGTTTTACGTTCAACGTGATGAAGTACGGAAAACAGTAATCTTATCTGATTGGCCTATCTGACAGCCGTGTCAGTGAGCGCTGACGGGTTCTGTGGGCAATCACCAGAGGGTGACTCAGCAAAACACAACAAACACCGTCTCTTCCCGACGGCACGGCGACTTACAGATATCGATCAGATCGACTGGTTTACCACTTTATTGAGCCTTCGTTATAGCGCAGACTATTGCCCAGCACAGCGCTAACAAAGCCAGGCCAGGGGCTGTGTGGGTTTCCTGGCACGCGATCCCACCTGTGTGGACGTGCGGTCCCGGGCCGCGCGGCCATAGGTCACCCCGGGACTGATAAGGCCGGTACTGGCGCTAAGTCAACCCCCGGCCTCAAGCCGCCCGTACGGCCAGCCCGCACCTCAACTCTCAACGAGGAACGCCGTTAACAATCCCGGCAGACTACACCTTGGAAAACAACACTGCTGACACACGCTAGTCTTTCTAGCGCACACCCACAAATCTTTCTCACGCACGACCAACTTTACAGACATATATTCCTTGCCGACAAGTTCCCTTACAGTCATACTTGCACCAACTAGTCCTTACCCATTACTTACAGAAATATATCCAACGCAAACAGACACTATTCCATGCAGACAACACTCATTACCGACAACATTTATTACCGACAACACTCATTACCGACAACATTTATTACATACAACACTCATTACCGACAACATTTATTACAGACAACACTCATTACCGACAACATTTATTACAGACAACTCATTGCCGACAAGATTTATTACAGACAACACTCATTACCGACAAGATTTATTAGACAACACTCATTACCGACAACATTTATTATAGACAACACTCATTACCGACAACATTTATTACAGAAGACACTTATTACAGGAACACTTCATAGTACACCGGTACAGTAGCCAGCGTTCACAGAGAGAGCACGTGACTTACCCATAGTTTACCCAGGTCCAACAGGAATCCACTGTACCGTATGGATTCTGGCACGGCCTGCAAACAACAACACTCGTCATCAACAACTCTCGCTGCCTCACCTCTCATGATACTTCACAATGAGTCTCGCGGTACTTCAAGGTCAATAATCAAACTCGTTCGGTACTTCACGGTGAATCATCTAAATCTCGTGGTACTTCACGGTGAATCATCTAAATCTCGTGGTACTTCACGGTGAATCATCTAAATCTCGCGATAATTCACGAGGAGTCATCCAACTTTCGCGGTACATCACGATGGGACATATAACTGTTCCAGACGTGTCAAGTGACACTCATGACTAATTTCTTACACCTACACCCGACCTCGGCGAGTATCGGCTGTGAAAGGAGTAGTGTGACGCATCAAAGATTCCATGTTGCCTCCATGTTATGTCAACAAAGATACATTTATTGCAATAAACGACTCGCAATCTCCAAAACTAAAGTCCATCGCTCATATTCTAAGCATTAGGACAGCATTCAGTTCAAGCGCAAAAGGACATCTGTAATGTGACATAAATGTGACATCTGCAAGACACATTATTGCATCATACGAATTCTTATTGATTAGTCCGTCATAGCAACACATTGACTTACATTGTGACGGCCATCGCGCAGCACATTGACTTACATTGTGACGGCCATCGCGCAGCACACTGACTTACATTGTGATGGCCATCGCGCAGCACATTGACTTACATTGTGATGACCATCGCGCAGCACACTGACTTACATTGTGATGGCCATCGCGCAGCAAATTGACTTACATTGTGATGGCCATCGCGCAGCACACTGACTTACATTGTGATGGCCATCGCGCCGCACATTGACTTACATTGTGATGACCATCGCGCAGCACATTGACTTACATTGGGATGGCCATCGCGCAGCACACTGACTTACATTGTGATGGCCATCGCGCAGCACACTGACTTACATTGTGATGGCCATCGCGCAGCACATTGACTTACATTGTGATGGCCATCGCGCAGCACACTGACTTACATTGTGATGGCCATCGCGCAGCAAATTGACTTACATTGTGATGGCCATCGCGCAGTACTTTGTGGAGTACGTGACAGAACTTCCAACAGACGATAGGATGACCTTGGAGTTGGAGACGGAGCACAATGCTCCAGAACATGCTGGCACCCCTCTCCTTGTACGTGCCGATTATAGCAACTGAAATACAATATGTAAAGATACTACATGTAAACATACATATACTTAATATGTGGGCAAACTGACAAGTGATTAATACATGTACATACAGTGTACCGGTAAGTACAATTATACCAGAGTCACTATTGCAGGCCATTTCCTGCGCCAATTAATGGTAGCAACTGATGGCTGGCACTGTTGCTGTCGCTGCATCAAGTCTGAGCCTCATATTTTTTTTACACAAAGGGCAATAACAGGGCTGGTGACTCCTACTTTCAGGAACCTCAGTCCCATCTCCTATGAACCTAGTCTCTGCTCACTGCCCCATTCACAGCTTCATCTGTTTGCTGTGATGACCCACCCGCCCCTCACCCCAAACCTAATTACCAGGTAGTATTTTTGGTAGTCATCAACAAATGTGTACCGCATACCCCCTATAAAGACCAGTATCACTAGGAAGATAGGATGAATAGTTCGCTTTAAACAAACATTATTATAGTCCTTTATCCTACCTGGATATCTAATCCTTATAGACCTACAAATAGGACTATTGTATATATTTGTATATGATATTACGTAGGAAATTGTAACATTGTTTCTTTTACTCACCTCTTGCATGCTTTTCTTTTACAGGTGCTTCTTGAGCGTTGATGGCTTTCCCGAGGCTGGTGGTCTAAAAAGTTACATAATGATAGCTTTTGACAAAAGTAGGGTATAAGATAATAAATAGCTTCCCTAAATTATTCAAATCTCTGGTTAATAGCTGATTTGGTATAGCACCTGAATGTTGTATAGTGAGCATTATACAGCATTGTTATAGCACATTCAGTAAGTATGGTAATATCAACTACTGCCCATCAATTCGCAGATACAGCTAAGACTTGCAATTCAAAGTGTGCTATTAAAAAAAAATTATATCTAAAGTTAAACTTCATTGATATGAGGTTAAGGAATAAATTAATAACTTTTTTTTTTATTAATTACTTATTAAAGTAGTGTATATACTCTCATATAGATTGATCTTGCATAACACAACCTTCTAGCCCTTTATATAATACTATAAACATTTAGGTATCAGCTGTGAAGTGTGGTAGAGTGGGATAGAGAAAGTGGGAAATGGCTTTCCAACATTATATCCAATAGCTAGAGGAATAGAATATAAACATTTATTGAACTTACCAGTATCCAATAGAGATAAAACAAGACGATTAAAAAGTAATAATTTTTTAGCTATCCAAATATTTACCATAAAAAACATACTCTCACATCTACTGTCTGAAAAAATATATACATAAAAAAAATCAATTAATAATTACTACATTGCTAGACGACTGATGTCTCTTATATCTCTTAATACCCAGGTATTGCTGTTTCACACCTTTACAGCAGGCAAGGTAATCAAGAGTATAATATTGTTTTGAAGACACTTGTCTGCCTGATGTAGATATTGTGATATGATATCTGGTTGAATAAATTAAACAAATGCTTTCATTCATTATGTGATTTAAGGCTAGCTTACTTTCACAGTGATTCTGATAAGTGAGCCAATGGGTAGGTCCCAATGTCTCAGAGCTTCTCAAAATTATGAGACATCCGAAAAATAACAAAGGAGCTAGGCATTGTTATTTCAGGTCGCATAGTGTCCGAATATAAACATATTCTTGAAAAATTATAGGGATCAGCGTCAGGGAGGCATTGTTATTTTAGGTTGGATAGTGTCTGAATATAAACATATTCTTGAAAAATTATAGGGATCAGCGTCAGGGAGGCATTGGTATTTTAGGTTGGATAGTGTCCGAATATAAACATATTCTTGAAAAATTATAGGTATCAGCGACAGGGAGGCATTGGTATTTTAGGTTGGATAGTGTCCGAATATAAACATATTCTTGAAAAATTATAGGTATCAGCGACAGGGAGGCATTGTTATTTTAGGTTGGATAGTGTCCGAATATAAACATATTCTTGAAAAATTATAGGGATCAGCATCAAGCCCGGTGAATTAATCTGGTGATTGATATCTCTTTGTAATTGTGTTACTTTTGGGTTTTGATGTCACACAGCTTCCCCCAACCTTAACTGACTGTGATCTAGACAGTCAACAGTCCAATTGATTTTAAACCATCTAGTGCCCCTGCAATTACAAAGCCTGAATCAACACTAGGCCTATAAGGCTATATTAATAACAGACAACACCATAGCCCTGAAGAACCCAGGCCTTGCTACCGCTCGGCTAGGGTCCTAAAGTGCAGCCTGCAAATCCTCAGCGATTTGAAACCCCTCCACTGTAATGGGACTAGTGTCACTTTGTGGGTGAACGTCCAATCCTTATTATATTTCAATTCTACATACCTTAAACTATCTATTTACGTATAGTTTGTTTCTTTAAAGAACTGTTGTTGTCCACAATACCGGCGATATTTCGCATTTCATTCGTAACATGTGCGCAGCCATTCGAAGTGACAAGCGGCAACTTTGTCAACAGATGGCGCTACAGGGCGGAAGCGGCAAATTCCCCGGCAAATTCTCCGGTTTTAATATTGCACATATTTTGTAGCGTGATATAATAATTCACAGCTTATTTTGATATTTTCGGAGTACCGCTACTGATATTGGGCCAATGATTGATGCCATGCTACCTGGCGGTAAAACTTGGCGTTACAGCTTGGCGGCAAGGATGAGCGTCACTGATCCACTACTGCTGAGAAAGCGGCAAATGCAATTTGGATGACAACATCAATTTTGCTTCACGGAGGGATCTGATTATTTTCTTGAAGGTTCAAGATATATACAGCTATCTAAAAATTACCTCAGTTATGCACAGATGTATTCACTTTAACAAGAGTGGCCTGTTGAAATAAAAGTTGCTGTTTCGCGCTAGTATGCGCAGAGCAAAGAGCTCGCTACCGGAAGTGCATTTGAGGTAAAAAAGAATGTAAACATTGGTAGAACCTCGCGTTTTTGGACTTATTTTTAGTCAGTGGTTAATTATCTTTGAAATGAGTCCTAATTTATTACATTTAGTAGCTTTTAATAGAAACGATTCATTGGTAAACGTGAAGTGATCCGCTACTGCCTGTGATCCATTACTGCCCGACAAGCTGTATACGTAAATAGATAAATAGATTAAAGTATGTAGAATTCAAATATAATAAGGATTGGACGTGGTATTCACCCACAAAGTGACACTAGTCAGATTAAAGTGGAGGGGTTTCAAATCGCTGAGGATTTGCAGGCTGCACTTCAGGACTAACAACACCAATGACAAGGTAGGACAGTCACCTGTGCCTTCTCGAAATTTTCGCGATCGATGTCAAGTGAAGATCGCCCTCTTTGAGACAGCGCACGCGGGATGTGGACAGTCGACATCTTAGTCGTTGACTTTCAATGTTCTACAATATGTCTTGTTCTGCTATCCAAATGAAAAATTACTGGAAAAGTCCTTTCCCGTCGCCCTAAAAGGCCACTGACTGACAAGTTTACAACCAACACAGAATTATGAGAAATCACAGAGCGCCACCTAGCGAGCAATTTCATTTCCGGGTTTGCTCCAACATTACAAATGTTGTAATGTTCTTTGGAAGTTTTAGCAATTAAGCTTAGTTAGCTTCTAACATAGCAAACGAAGGTTCCAAACCATAAATAATAATTAGGTTCCTGTGCTCAAACACAAACAGGATGGAGAAAAAAAAAGATGAAAACAAACAGATGTTGCTTCGTGTTGTAAGCGACGTCTGAGTGAAATATCATATGGCTCATTGGTTGGTTACGCCCCAGAGTAGTCGTTGCCGTTGGCAGAACTTGAGTTGCTGGAGAGAAATCACACTAACCTGAGAGGTCTGGTGGTGAAACGAGACATTAACAATATATTGCATTTTTGAAAGGCTTAAATTAAGGTTTGCCTTATTATTCGGCTGGTTGGAATTTACGCCTATAAGCATATATAGGATACTGACAAAAATGTATAAAATAAGTTGTTTATGGCACAACCGTGCACATGAAACTTAGTCAAAATTAAAATGTCCCGCCCTATGTATCAGATTATGGAGGCTATTTTTTAAGACAACGTTATAATATATTGAGGGTTGCGGTGAGGGCGGCCGGGCGTCACGCCGGTAAGCGACACTTATAACGAGACGGCTCCAAAAGTGGGGTGTGTGTGGTAGGGGGGCTATGTCCCGCCATATGTATCAGATTATGGAGGCTAAGCTAAGTGACGTGACTTATAACGAGACGGCTCCAAAAGTGAGGTGTGTGTGGTGGGGGGGCGGGGGAATTATCGTCGTGTTGGCTCAAACATATCTTTGCAAAATATATAAATTTCCTCGCCTGCTTCATAATACATGCACAGGAAAATTAGGCGATTCGGCGACATTACAATGAGAATGCATGTTAACGATTTATCCGTTAGTATAGGAGCTTGACAAATATAATTGACACTTTAATCTTAACTTCTGCATTGAATTTCACGTACAGCAGGCTTAATTCTTGCGCCGCAATGAACACATGGGCTGTAGTCGAGGATCCATCGAGTAGCGTTCTCGACTGCAAACGGTAATTGTTGAAACCCAATGCGTCTGGAACCGTTTTATACTCTCTGACATCGCATTAATTGTTGCAGGCGTTCTTCGGTCCAGTTTAACTCATATATGTGCACAGGTGGCCTAACACAAACATTTATCCAGCGCTTAAAGACGCGAAATTCAGCTTAGTTTCTTTAACGAGTCAATACTTAACACCAAAAAAATGTCGCTAATTCCATTCCGCTAAAATTACTCATATATGTAGAACCTAATATCAAACATCTGTAACTCTCAAAACTGATGATGTGTTAGATATATCCACCGATTGCTTAGTTACCGCCTTGAATGCATATTGAGTTGAGTTGAGCTTATACATTTTTGTCAGTATATGCTTATAGTCGTAAATTCCAACCATGCAAATAGTAGGCCCTATACAATTTGTGATAATTTTAAATGTTGCGCTTCGAATTTTCTATTATAGTTGTAACATGCTGCGCTTATTAAATGAAAATGTTGCAGGTGTTACAGGTCTGTTTTACATGTTACAGGTTTTACAGGTGCCCCCCCCCCCCCCCGCCCGCCCTTTATCTTGTGGACTTGTCTTCTGACCCAAATGTGGAAATATAACGGTGAAACGCATTATCGGTTTCACCTAGGCCTATTAACAGTTTAGACCAAGTCACGTAATGAATGAATCATGGCAGTCTGTGACCCAATCTCCACTTCTGCGGAGCGCCACCTACGGTGTCTGTGACTTTGTACATATCACATATGATATGATCATATCTTATCTTGACTTATCTGCATATCGCCTTATTTCTTGATCAGGTATCTAAAACTTAGCTTATTTTGAAAACTTTGACAACACGACAGACTAAAAATTCTCACAGTGCTTACTGCTAATGTTTGTATGCAGTATGTCTACCTGTTTACATTACCTGATTACAGTCACCCGGTCACGGTTATTTGTGCCAAATTGTGGGCGATAATTAGCAAATTAAGGGGTCTGACTTGAGGGTGTGTTCGATTTATCTAGAAGAAACCAAAACCGGTTTGCCGTTTGCCGACTGTTCAACAGGAGAAGAACTGAAACTTTGAAACTATCGAAGAGCTGGTTTGATAGTTTCATTTCGCGGAACTGTCATTTCAAGCGTAGTTCGCTCCGATATGGGTCCAGTCGTGACAGTAGCCACAGCCCTGGGCACTCGGTTCATGGGATGGAAGTCCTATGGCCTGTGTAGATATGCTATATATAACAAGAGGGGTAGCAAGCTCTGATCGAGGCTTAAACCAAAACACTAAAATATTAAAGGCTTATTTATATATATAATATTTATATAGTGTATGTATACAGGCAATAGGACTTCCATCCCATGAACCGAGCGTCGGTGAACACATGCACCATAGTTAATGATTAATGTAATGAATAGAGACTTATAGACAAAAGTATGACATTAATTTGTTTATAGACAGTTCAATCGCGGGTAGAAATGAAACAGACAGCATATTTATCAGTTTATACTGGCATAACTTTATAAATACATGGCTATTGCCAAAATACATGCTGAAACTGTAAACAAATAGAACTATGCGTTCAGGTTGAGGCACATACTCAAATTCAAGTAAAATTTGTATTGTTGCCATATTCTCAGTAATTTAAAATTTTTACCTCAATCCAGGGAACTTCAGCAAGTAATACCTAAATTAAAGTAACTAGTATTTAGATAGGAGTCCTGACTTCATAGGGAGATTTCAGTATGCAAATATCCATATAGTGTTCTGATTAGTTGTATTTTTTAAGGTCTGCTCACTTCCATATACGTCTTGTAAGGGTATAAACTGTCATATAAATGTTATACGAAGGTGACAAAATGTTTTTACAATTGGTATTACTAGTTTAAACCATATTTAATTAATTGCATTTTCAGGAATTTGACTTCCATGTGCTGATAGGTCTCAATTTTATTCAGCAGACCCATACCCAGCAGATAATTCATTTTCTCAACATTGCTTTTTTGTGCGATCTCTTTTATTTCAAATAGTATTTACTAATGTAAGCTTGTATTTCTATAGTAGAAATCAGATAAATAATTTTAGACAATTGTATATGAAGTAGCAATTGTTTGCTTTACTCATCCAGACTCTAGAATCAGCCTGTGACTCATGACACAGATGTGTTGTACGCTCTCTCTAGCAGTATCAGTTATTACTTTAATTGAAGTAACTTCAACAAAGTCCTGAAAGAATTTACTCAAACTGAAATAACATTGCCATAAATACTAGAACTGAAGTATAAATGATAAAAGTGACCTCAGTTAAAGGAAACTACTGATTACTTCAATTTGAGTATGCTTCTCGACCTGCTTTAGGTAGACAAACCGTTGAAGCCGGTTTCAAAAATGGGTTTGGTTTCCCATCGGTTTCAGGTAAATTGAAGACCCACTATGACCGCTGTCCTTTTTGACCGCTGGACGATTGACTGTTACAAAAATGTATTCATATAAAATTATGAGCGCCCTGATTTTCTTCTAAACCATGTGGGTAAAAAGCACCTGAGTGCCCGTCAAACTGAAAATGTGCCTATCAAAATTAAAAGTGCCAGCCCATCTGATGGGCAGATGGGCCTTTGGCTAATATCCTGTATCTTTGGGTGTGACTACTGCCCAACTGCCATCACTTTATATCACCCTCTTTAAATTATATAGTTTGATAGTTGCCATGGAAACTGTTTAGACAATGAACGTTTAATTGTTTCATTCTATAAATTAAGAAACCTCATAAACATCGCTGTTTCAGCTGTGATATGGCAACATGTCTATCCCTGGACACCACAGAACTCGCAGCACTGCTACTTATAGCAAAGCATCGCAATGCACACAAACTGATGATGTTTACCGCTAAGTTGAAAACTTTTGTTAAATTGATATCACAGGCAAGGCTAAGAGATTTAAGGTTGATTAAAGTTAAATTTATAAATATGGTTGAGTAACATTTCAACCCATATTTTCCATGAATTTGCTGTGATTATTCTGAAAGTCACTTTCTGAAGATCATTCCGCAAGCTAAATTATTTTCAAGTTTTTTTATTTTATCTCTAGTCTCATCCCTGGATTATGTAAATAATGAAAAACATCATAATCGTTATATAGGGTTAGTTAATAATTCATATATTAAATATTATTTTTAAAAGCCTTATCTCCCTGTGCCAACAATACAACTTATATTTGTAGCCTACATTAAATAACAATATTATAACTTGTATAAGACCTATTTCTTGTAGTTATGTAATCAAAACCTGTCTCAGCAAAACCCACTTTCCACTAAAGTCCCAAAGCCTGACAATCACCAGTTCATTTCAAGCTGAATGCGGAGCTGATGTGGTGTCTTGTAATTTGTCGGCGGATCCTGCTGTTCTGACTCCACAGATATCTGTGATAGGTACCTACTACCAACCCCGCTGATTGTAGCCAGCACTTTACATTTGAAATATTTGTCCTGTGAACACAGGATACTTATATATCTATATCTATAAAGACATACTATATATATCTATTAATGTATATATCATACTTAAATTTTAACTGTGACCTTTAACTGGTGACTTTGTATAATTTTTCATATAATAATTTTGTGTTTATTTGATTTGTTAACAAATTGTTTGTTTATGTGGAATATACATGTGATTGAAATTCTATTCTATAGAATATAATTTGCTTTCAGAGTGCAATGGAAAGATTTCAGCACTTCTCAGCGTGGATTAACCGACTTTACAATGGACATCGTTTGACAAGCTTGATTAACCGGAATGTCATATGTACATCCTGTGCAGTACACCAGACTTCTCAGGCCGGTCATTGCCATACACTACACAACAAGCAAGGGTGGCAAACACAGACCTCCAACTCACAAACTCGAGTTGACGTCAGTTCAAAACTCTGGTCAAAGTTATGGAAAAGTGTTTGCGTGCCAGCCGTGCAGCTTGGCCAGTCACACCACACCCTGGCCAGGCTACAGCTGGGGAGTGACAGCGGCAGGCCGCCCACCGGCGCCGTCAGGATGAAGAGTGACGGGGTTTACCCGGCGTTAGAGGAGGGCGACCTGGAGGAGGACTTTGTGCGGGGCTGGGGACCTGGCGGACAGGCCACCAACAAGACCTCCAACTGTGTGGTGCTCAAGCACAAACCCACCGGTATAGTTGTCAAGGTAAAACTCAGATACATAACTGGACACTTTGTTTGGCAGTGGAAGTCTGATCATGTTGTTAGTCACATCTCCACAAATGTCGTTGTATAACGTAATTCAAAGTTTAATATGGTTTGATCTTAAGATCTGCACATCCTTCATCACGCGCCAATAGTTAGAGGTACCCCTGTCTCCCAGGAAAGAACGGCAATCAGATAAAGGTACTTCATTACCGTAGCATACATTTAAAAAGAAGTGCGTGGTCCCTGGTGACAGTAAACAATGTCATTATAACACAAACTGTGCGACCTAGCGTTACAATACGGAAACACAGTGGCGACAGACGCGTTTGATATGGCGCATAAACTGGTGGTTGCACGTCAAATACTGGAATGTCTTTGCTGATATATAGAGTTGTCATCGCCAAAGATTCATTTCTGGTCGAAGAGCCGGAATAGGTCCTAGATGTTATGAATCGCTCTGAATTTTAGATAGAAACAACTGGTTTTGTTTTATGAATAGATTCAATAGTCTTTAGCCAGAAGAACCTTACTGCAATATGGACAATCGCATGTATGTATTCTTCTCGCTTTCAGTGGTTTCCCTTAGTTATATAAAGATGTCTAAGACCTACACCTTCCTGTATAAATTAACTGCATTTTAAAGAAATCATTTTCGCTCTTGTTCTTCCTGTCTTTAGTGTCACGCAACACGCTCTCTGGATACAAACAGAAAGAAGGCCCGGAGCCGCCTGCAGGAGAGGCTCGACTGGCACTACAATGGGGAAGATAGTGTGAAGCTGCAGGCAAAGAAAGAGTCTGCGCGAAAACAGCGTGAGAAGACCAGGCGACTGCACAGTAAACTGGAAAAACTGAAGGCCTTCAAAGACAGAGAGGGAATCCAGTGATATTGATCTGTCATGTTTCACTTCGACTATCTGCAGTACGAGACTTTCGTCGTTTTTTTTTAGATTTTTTTTTTTTTGTACAGCTGACAATTTGTTATATTATGGAGAAATATATCATATGCCACATAACTGCCGTCTTTGTTGTCATGTGTTCATCGATTCAGTGTTACACGAGGGTTAAAAACAGAAATACCAATAAAGAAAGTCTGCAGAAGACTAGAGTATTGGACTATTTGCTTTTCTTATGAAGACACCTGGTAGCCCCTTCATAGGCTTATGAAGACACCTGGTAGCCCCTTCATAGGCTTATGAAGACACCTGGTAGCCCCTTCATAGGCTTATGAAGACACCTGGTAGCCCCTTCATAGGCTTATGAAGACACCTGGTAGCCCCTTCATAGGCTTATGAAGACACCTGGTAGCCCCTTCATAGGCTTATGAAGACACCTGGTAGCCCCTTCATAGACTTATGAAGACACCTGGTAGCCCCTTCATAGGCTTATGAAGACACCTGGTAGCCCCTTCATAGACTTATGAAGACACCTGGTAGCCCCTTCATAGACTTATGAAGACACCTGGTAGCCCCTTCATAGGCTTATGAAGACACCTGGTAGCCCCTTCATAGACTTATGAAGACACCTGGTAGCCCCTTCATAGACTTATGAAGACACCTGGTAGCCCCTTCATAGACTTATGAAGACACCTGGTAGCCCCTTCATAGGCTTATAAAGACACCTGGTAGCGCCTTCATAGACTTATGAAGACACCTGGTAGCCCCTTCATAGACTTATGAAGACACCTGGTAGCCCCTTCATAGGCTTATGAAGACACCTGGTAGCCCCTTCATAGACTTATGAAGACACCTGGTAGCCCCTTCATAGACGTATGAAGACACCTGGTAGCCCCTTCATAGACTTATAAAGACACCTGGTAGCCCCTTCATAGACTTATGAAGACACCTGGTAGCCCCTTCATAGGCTTATGAAGACACCTGGTAGCCCCTTCATAGACTTATGAAGACACCTGGTAGCCCCTTCATAGACTTATGAAGACACCTGGTAGCCCCTTCATAGGCTTATGAAGACACCTGGTAGCCCCTTCATAGACTTATGAAGACACCTGGTAGCCCCTTCATAGACTTATGAAGATACCTGGTAGCCCCTTCATAGGCTTATGAAGACACCTGGTAGCCCCTTCATAGACTTATGAAGACACCTGGTAGCCCCTTCATAGACGTATGAAGACACCTGGTAGCCCCTTCATAGACTTATGAAGACACCTGGTAGCCCCTTCATAGGCTTATAAAGACACCTGGTAGCCCCTTCATAGACTTATGAAGACACCTGGTAGCCCCTTCATAGACTTATGAAGACACCTGGTAGCCCCTTCATAGACTTATGAAGACACCTGGTAGCCCCTTCATAGACTTATGAAGACACCTGGTAGCCCCTTCATAGACTTATGAAGACACCTGGTAGCCCCTTCATAGACTTATGAAGACACCTGGTAGCCCCTTCATAGACTTATGAAGACACCTGGTAGCCCCTTCATAGACTTATAAAGACACCTGGTAGCCCCTTCATAGACTTATGAAGACACCTGGTAGCCCCTTCATAGACTTATAAAGACACCTGGTAGCCCCTTCATAGGCTTATAAAGACACCTGGTAGCCCCTTCATAGGCTTATGAAGACATCTGGTAGCCCCTTCATAGACTTATGAAGACACCTGGTAGCCCCTTCATAGACGTATGAAGACACCTGGTAGCCCCTTCATAGACTTATAAAGACACCTGGTAGCCCCTTCATAGACTTATGAAGACACCTGGTAGCCCCTTCATAGGCTTATGAAGACACCTGGTAGCCCCTTCATAGACTTATAAAGACACCTGGTAGCCCCTTCATAGACTTATGAAGACACCTGGTAGCCCCTTCATAGACTTATGAAGACACCTGGTAGCCCCTTCATAGGCTTATAAAGACACCTGGTAGCCCCTTCATAGACTTATGAAGACACCTGGTAGCCCCTTCATAGACTTATGAAGACACCTGGTAGCCCCTTCATAGACTTATGAAGACACCTGGTAGCCCCTTCATAGGCTTATAAAGACACCTGGTAGCCCCTTCATAGGCTTATAAAGACACCTGGTAGCCCCTTCATAGACTTATGAAGACACCTGGTAGCCCCTTCATAGACTTATGAAGACACCTGGTAGCCCCTTCATAGACTTATAAAGACACCTGGTAGCCCCTTCATAGACTTATGAAGACACCTGGTAGCCCCTTCATAGGCTTATGAAGACACCTGGTAGCCCCTTCATAGACTTATGAAGACACCTGGTAGCCCCTTCATAGGCTTATGAAGACACCTGGTAGCCCCTTCATAGGCTTATGAAGACACCTGGTAGCCCCTTCATAGACTTATGAAGACACCTGGTAGCCCCTTCATAGACTTATGAAGACACCTGGTAGCCCCTTCATAGGCTTATGAAGACACCTGGTAGCCCTTTCATAGGCTTATGAAGACACCTGGTAGCCCCTTCATAGGCTTATGAAGACACCTGGTAGCCCCTTCATAGACTTATGAAGACACCTGGTAGCCCCTTCATAGACTTATGAAGACACCTGGTAGCCCCTTCATAGGCTTATAAAGACACCTGGTAGCCCCTTCATAGGCTTATAAAGACACCTGGTAGCCCCTTCATAGGCTTATGAAGACACCTGGTAGCCCCTTCATAGGCTTATGAAGACACCTGGTAGCCCCTTCATAGGCTTATGAAGACACCTGGTAGCCCCTTCATAGGCTTATGAAGACACCTGGTAGCCCCTTCATAGACTTATGAAGACACCTGGTAGCCCCTTCATAGGCTTATGAAGACACCTGGTAGCCCCTTCATAGACTTACGAAGACACCTGGTAGCCCCTTCATAGACTTATGAAGACACCTGGTAGCCCCTTCATAGACTTATGAAGACACCTGGTAGCCCCTTCATAGACTTATGAAGACACCTGGTAGCCCCTTCATAGACTTATGAAGACACCTGGTAGCCCCTTCATAGGCTTATGAAGACACCTGGTAGCCCCTTCATAGACTTATGAAGACACCTGGTAGCCCCTTCATAGGCTTATGAAGACACCTGGTAGCCCCTTCATAGACTTATAAAGACACCTGGTAGCCCCTTCATAGACTTATGAAGACACCTGGTAGCCCCTTCATAGGCTTATGAAGACACCTGGTAGCCCCTTCATAGGCTTATGATGACACCTGGTAGCCCCTTCATAGACTTATGAAGACACCTGGTAGCCCCTTCATAGACTTATGAAGACACCTGGTAGCCCCTTCATAGGCTTATGAAGACACCTGGTAGCCCCTTCATAGGCTTATGAAGACACCTGGTAGCCCCTTCATAGACTTATGAAGACACCTGGTAGCCCCTTCATAGACTTATGAAGACACCTGGTAGCCCCTTCATAGGCTTATGAAGACACCTGGTAGCCCCTTCATAGGCTTATGAAGACACCTGGTAGCCCCTTCATAGACTTATGAAGACACCTGGTAGCCCCTTCATAGACTTATGAAGACACCTGGTAGCCCCTTCATAGGCTTATGAAGACACCTGGTAGCCCCTTCATAGACTTATGAAGACACCTGGTAGCCCCTTCATAGGCTTATGAAGACACCTGGTAGCCCCTTCATAGGCTTATGAAGACACCTGGTAGCCCCTTCATAGACTTATGAAGACACCTGGTAGCCCCTTCATAGGCTTATGAAGACACCTGGTAGCCCCTTCATAGACTTATGAAGACACCTGGTAGCCCCTTCATAGGCTTATGAAGACACCTGGTAGCCCCTTCATAGGCTTATGAAGACACCTGGTAGCCCCTTCATAGACTTATGAAGACACCTGGTAGCCCCTTCATAGACTTATGAAGACACCTGGTAGCCCCTTCATAGACTTATGAAGACACCTGGTAGCCCCTTCATAGACTTATGAAGACACCTGGTAGCCCCTTCATAGACTTATGAAGACACCTGGTAGCCCCTTCATAGACTTATAAAGACACCTGGTAGCCCCTTCATAGACTTATGAAGACACCTGGTAGCCCCTTCATAGACTTATGAAGACACCTGGTAGCCCCTTCATAGGCTTATGAAGACACCTGGTAGCCCCTTCATAGGCTTATGAAGACACCTGGTAGCCCCTTCATAGACTTATGAAGACACCTGGTAGCCCCTTCATAGGCTTATGAAGACACCTGGTAGCCCCTTCATAGGCTTATGAAGACACCTGGTAGCCCCTTCATAGGCTTATGAAGACACCTGGTAGCCCCTTCATAGGCTTATGAAGACACCTGGTAGCCCCTTCATAGACTTATGAAGACACCTGGTAGCCCCTTCATAGGCTTATGAAGACACCTGGTAGCCCCTTCATAGACTTATGAAGACACCTGGTAGCCCCTTCATAGGCTTATGAAGACACCTGGTAGCCCCTTCATAGACTTATGAAGACACCTGGTAGCCCCTTCATAGACTTATGAAGACACCTGGTAGCCCCTTCATAGACTTATGAAGACACCTGGTAGCCCCTTCATAGGCTTATGAAGACACCTGGTAGCCCCTTCATAGGCTTATGAAGACACCTGGTAGCCCCTTCATAGGCTTATGAAGACACCTGGTAGCCCCTTCATAGGCTTATGAAGACACCTGGTAGCCCCTTCATAGGCTTATGAAGACACCTGGTAGCCCCTTCATAGACTTATGAAGACACCTGGTAGCCCCTTCATAGACTTATGAAGACACCTGGTAGCCCCTTCATAGACTTATGAAGACACCTGGTAGCCCCTTCATAGGCTTATGAAGACACCTGGTAGCCCCTTCATAGACTTATGAAGACACCTGGTAGCCCCTTCATAGACTTATGAAGACACCTGGTAGCCCCTTCATAGGCTTATGAAGACACCTGGTAGCCCCTTCATAGACTTATGAAGACACCTGGTAGCCCCTTCATAGGCTTATGAAGACACCTGGTAGCCCCTTCATAGGCTTATGAAGACACCTGGTAGCCCCTTCATAGGCTTATGAAGACACCTGGTAGCCCCTTCATAGACTTATGAAGACACCTGGTAGCCCCTTCATAGGCTTATGAAGACACCTGGTAGCCCCTTCATAGGCTTATGAAGACACCTGGTAGCCCCTTCATAGACTTATGAAGACACCTGGTAGCCCCTTCATAGGCTTATGAAGACACCTGGTAGCCCCTTCATAGACTTATGAAGACACCTGGTAGCCCCTTCATAGACTTATAAAGACACCTGGTAGCCCCTTCATAGACTTATGAAGACACCTGGTAGCCCCTTCATAGACTTATGAAGACACCTGGTAGCCCCTTCATAGGCTTATGAAGACACCTGGTAGCCCCTTCATAGACTTATAAAGACACCTGGTAGCCCCTTCATAGGCTTATGAAGACACCTGGTAGCCCCTTCATAGGCTTATGAAGACACCTGGTAGCCCCTTCATAGACTTATGAAGACACCTGGTAGCCCCTTCATAGACTTATGAAGACACCTGGTAGCCCCTTCATAGGCTTATAAAGACACCTGGTAGCCCCTTCATAGGCTTATAAAGACACCTGGTAGCCCCTTCATAGACTGATGAAGACACCTGGTAGCCCCTTCATAGGCTTATGAAGACACCTGGTAGCCCCTTCATAGACTTATAAAGACACCTGGTAGCCCCTTCATAGACTTATGAAGACACCTGGTAGCCCCTTCATAGACTTATGAAGACACCTGGTAGCCCCTTCATAGACTTATAAAGACACCTGGTAGCCCCTTCATAGGCTTATGAAGACACCTGGTAGCCCCTTCATAGGCTTATGAAGACACCTGGTAGCCCCTTCATAGACTTATGAAGACACCTGGTAGCCCCTTCATAGGCTTATGAAGACACCTGGTAGCCCCTTCATAGACTTATGAAGACACCTGGTAGCCCCTTCATAGACTTATAAAGACACCTGGTAGCCCCTTCATAGGCTTATGAAGACACCTGGTAGCCCCTTCATAGGCTTATGAAGACACCTGGTAGCCCCTTCATAGACTTATAAAGACACCTGGTAGCCCCTTCATAGGCTTATGAAGACACCTGGTAGCCCCTTCATAGGCTTATGAAGACACCTGGTAGCCCCTTCATAGACTTATGAAGACACCTGGTAGCCCCTTCATAGGCTTATGAAGACACCTGGTAGCCCCTTCATAGACTTATGAAGACACCTGGTAGCCCCTTCATAGGCTTATGAAGACACCTGGTAGCCCCTTCATAGACTTATGAAGACACCTGGTAGCCCCTTCATAGGCTTATAAAGACACCTGGTAGCCCCTTCATAGACTTATGAAGACACCTGGTAGCCCCTTCATAGACTTATAAAGACACCTGGTAGCCCCTTCATAGGCTTATGAAGACACCTGGTAGCCCCTTCATAGGCTTATGAAGACACTTGGTAGCCCCTTCATAGACTTATGAAGACACCTGGTAGCCCCTTCATAGGCTTATGAAGACACCTGGTAGCCCCTTCATAGACTTATAAAGACACCTGGTAGCCCCTTCATAGACTTATGAAGACACCTGGTAGCCCCTTCATAGGCTTATGAAAACACCTGGTAGCCCCTTCATAGACTTATGAAGACACCTGGTAGCCCCTTCATAGACTTATGAAGACACCTGGTAGCCCCTTCATAGGCTTATGAAGACACCTGGTAGCCCCTTCATAGGCTTATGAAGACACCTGGTAGCCCCTTCATAGACTTATGAAGACACCTGGTAGCCCCTTCATAGACTTATGAAGACACCTGGTAGCCCCTTCATAGACTTATAAAGACACCTGGTAGCCCCTTCATAGGCTTATGAAGACACCTGGTAGCCCCTTCATAGGCTTATGAAGACACCTGGTAGCCCCTTCATAGACTTATGAAGACACCTGGTAGCCCCTTCATAGACTTATGAAGACACCTGGTAGCCCCTTCATAGACTTATGAAGACACCTGGTAGCCCCTTCATAGACTTATGAAGACACCTGGTAGCCCCTTCATAGGCTTATGAAGACACCTGGTAGCCCCTTCATAGACTTATGAAGACACCTGGTAGCCCCTTCATAGACTTATGAAGACACCTGGTAGCCCCTTCATAGACTTATGAAGACACCTGGTAGCCCCTTCATAGACTTATGAAGACACCTGGTAGCCCCTTCATAGACTTATGAAGACACCTGGTAGCCCCTTCATAGACTTATGAAGACACCTGGTAGCCCCTTCATAGGCTTATGAAGACACCTGGTAGCCCCTTCATAGGCTTATAAAGACACCTGGTAGCCCCTTCATAGGCTTATGAAGACACCTGGTAGCCCCTTCATAGGCTTATGAAGACACCTGGTAGCCCCTTCATAGGCTTATGAAGACACCTGGTAGCCCCTTCATAGGCTTATGAAGACACCTGGTAGCCCCTTCATAGACTTATAAAGACACCTGGTAGCCCCTTCATAGACTTATAAAGACACCTGGTAGCCCCTTCATAGGCTTATAAAGACACCTGGTAGCCCCTTCATAGACTTATAAAGACACCTGGTAGCCCCTTCATAGACTTATAAAGACACCTGGTAGCCCCTTCATAGGCTTATGAAGACACCTGGTAGCCCCTTCATAGACTTATGAAGACACCTGGTAGCCCCTTCATAGGCTTATGAAGACACCTGGTAGCCCCTTCATAGACTTATAAAGACACCTGGTAGCCCCTTCATAGGCTTATGAAGACACCTGGTAGCCCCTTCATAGGCTTATGAAGACACCTGGTAGCCCCTTCATAGACTTATGAAGACACCTGGTAGCCCCTTCATAGGCTTATAAAGACACCTGGTAGCCCCTTCATAGGCTTATGAAGACACCTGGTAGCCCCTTCATAGACTTATGAAGACACCTGGTAGCCCCTTCATAGGCTTATGAAGACACCTGGTAGCCCCTTCATAGGCTTATAAAGACACCTGGTAGCCCCTTCATAGACTTATGAAGACACCTGGTAGCCCCTTCATAGGCTTATGAAGACACCTGGTAGCCCCTTCATAGGCTTATGAAGACACCTGGTAGCCCCTTCATAGACTTATGAAGACACCTGGTAGCCCCTTCATAGACTTATGAAGACACCTGGTAGCCCCTTCATAGACTTATGAAGACACCTGGTAGCCCCTTCATAGACTTATGAAGACACCTGGTAGCCCCTTCATAGACTTATGAAGACACCTGGTAGCCCCTTCATAGACTTATGAAGACACCTGGTAGCCCCTTCATAGACTTATGAAGACACCTGGTAGCCCCTTCATAGACTTATGAAGACACCTGGTAGCCCCTTCATAGACTTATAAAGACACCTGGTAGCCCCTTCATAGACTTATGAAGACCCCTGGTAGCCCCTTCATAGGCTTATGAAGACACCTGGTAGCCCCTTCATAGGCTTATAAAGACACCTGGTAGCCCCTTCATAGACTTATGAAGACACCTGGTAGCCCCTTCATAGGCTTATGAAGACACCTGGTAGCCCCTTCATAGGCTTATAAAGACACCTGGTAGCCCCTTCATAGACTTATAAAGACACCTGGTAGCCCCTTCATAGACTTATGAAGACACCTGGTAGCCCCTTCATAGACTTATGAAGACACCTGGTAGCCCCTTCATAGACTTATAAAGACACCTGGTAGCCCCTTCATAGGCTTATAAAGACACCTGGTAGCCCCTTCATAGGCTTATGAAGACACCTGGTAGCCCCTTCATAGACTTATGAAGACACCTGGTAGCCCCTTCATAGACTTATAAAGACACCTGGTAGCCCCTTCATAGACTTATGAAGACCCCTGGTAGCCCCTTCATAGGCTTATGAAGACACCTGGTAGCCCCTTCATAGACTTATGAAGACACCTGGTAGCCCCTTCATAGGCTTATGAAGACACCTGGTAGCCGCTTCATAGGCTTATAAAGACACCTGGTAGCCCCTTCATAGACTTATGAAGACACCTGGTAGCCCCTTCATAGACTTATGAAGACACCTGGTAGCCCCTTCATAGACTTATAAAGACACCTGGTAGCCCCTTCATAGGCTTATAAAGACACCTGGTAGCCCCTTCATAGGCTTATGAAGACACCTGGTAGCCCCTTCATAGACTTATGAAGACACCTGGTAGCCCCTTCATAGACTTATGAAGACACCTGGTAGCCCCTTCATAGGCTTATAAAGACACCTGGTAGCCCCTTCATAGGCTTATGAAGACACCTGGTAGCCCCTTCATAGGCTTATAAAGACACCTGGTAGCCCCTTCATAGACTTATGAAGACACCTGGTAGCCCCTTCATAGGCTTATGAAGACACCTGGTAGCCCCTTCATAGGCTTATGAAGACACCTGGTAGCCCCTTCATAGACTTATGAAGACACCTGGTAGCCCCTTCATAGGCTTATAAAGACACCTGGTAGCCCCTTCATAGGCTTATGAAGACACCTGGTAGCCCCTTCATAGACTTATGAAGACACCTGGTAGCCCCTTCATAGGCTTATAAAGACACCTGGTAGCCCCTTCATAGACTTATGAAGACACCTGGTAGCCCCTTCATAGGCTTATGAAGACACCTGGTAGCCCCTTCATAGGCTTATGAAGACACCTGGTAGCCCCTTCATAGACTTATGAAGACACCTGGTAGCCCCTTCATAGGCTTATAAAGACACCTGGTAGCCCCTTCATAGACTTATGAAGACACCTGGTAGCCCCTTCATAGGCTTATAAAGACACCTGGTAGCCCCTTCATAGGCTTATGAAGACACCTGGTAGCCCCTTCATAGACTTATGAAGACACCTGGTAGCCCCTTCATAGGCTTATGAAGACACCTGGTAGCCCCTTCATAGGCTTATAAAGACACCTGGTAGCCCCTTCATAGGCTTATGAAGACACCTGGTAGCCCCTTCATAGGCTTATGAAGACACCTGGTAGCCCCTTCATAGGCTTATGAAGACACCTGGTAGCCCCTTCATAGGCTTATGAAGACACCTGGTAGCCCCTTCATAGACTTATGAAGACACCTGGTAGCCCCTTCATAGACTTATGAAGACACCTGGTAGCCCCTTCATAGGCTTATGAAGACACCTGGTAGCCCCTTCATAGACTTATAAAGACACCTGGTAGCCCCTTCATAGACTTATAAAGACACCTGGTAGCCCCTTCATAGGCTTATAAAGACACCTGGTAGCCCCTTCATAGACTTATGAAGACACCTGGTAGCCCCTTCATAGGCTTATGAAGACACCTGGTAGCCCCTTCATAGGCTTATGAAGACACCTGGTAGCCCCTTCATAGGCTTATGAAGACACCTGGTAGCCCCTTCATAGGCTTATGAAGACACCTGGTAGCCCCTTCATAGACTTATGAAGACACCTGGTAGCCCCTTCATAGACTTATGAAGACACCTGGTAGCCCCTTCATAGACTTATAAAGACACCTGGTAGCCCCTTCATAGGCTTATGAAGACACCTGGTAGCCCCTTCATAGACTTATAAAGACACCTGGTAGCCCCTTCATAGGCTTATGAAGACACCTGGTAGCCCCTTCATAGACTTATGAAGACACCTGGTAGCCCCTTCATAGACTTATGAAGACACCTGGTAGCCCCTTCATAGACTTATAAAGACACCTGGTAGCCCCTTCATAGGCTTATGAAGACACCTGGTAGCCCCTTCATAGACTTATGAAGACACCTGGTAGCCCCTTCATAGGCTTATGAAGACACCTGGTAGCCCCTTCATAGGCTTATGAAGACACCTGGTAGCCCCTTCATAGACTTATGAAGACACCTGGTAGCCCCTTCATAGGCTTATGAAGACACCTGGTAGCCCCTTCATAGGCTTATGAAGACACCTGGTAGCCCCTTCATAGGCTTATGAAGACACCTGGTAGCCCCTTCATAGACTTATGAAGACACCTGGTAGCCCCTTCATAGGTGTTTTATTTCTGCCATCTGCCTTTTATATCTGTTTACGTATGATGTAGGTAGAGGTGGCGACGATGTTTTTATTACACAAGGGGGCCACTCTCTTGCACAGCCACCGTAATTGGATGATTAATGCAGCAGAGAGTGATCCAAAGTAAATTCCATTAAATAGAGTGGTGCGGTCACGTGGGTTCCGCAATGTGGTACCGCGACGTGGTACGGTCACGTGGTACGGTCACGTGGTACCGCCACGTGGTACGGTCACGTCGCACCGCCACGTGGTGCGGTCACGTGGGTTCCGCCATGTGGTACCGTCACGTGGTACCGCGACGTGGTACCGCGACGTGGTACGGTCACGTCGCACCGCCACGTGGTACGGTCACGTCGCACCGCCACGTGGTACGATCACGTGGTACCGCCACTGGGGATAGATGGCTATGGGGATAAATCCTGAACACTGGCTCAGGTTGGCGCCGGCACCTAACGAGGCATGTGTGGTGATGTCTGGTATTCCCCCAGATGAGGTCAGGGGGTCGAAAGAATGATATGAGACTAGTCTACTGGTCCTTACTTCTTGTTGAGGCTTTACACTGCCGCAAGGAGCCGACACTTGATCCTTGCGCCTCAAACGCAAAAGCAAGAGAGGTGACAGTTTATGGTTGGTCAGCTGTGCTCTAGTACTGCGTCCGCTCTTTCATGTTAGTACGTACGAGTGTTCCAATACAGCTCACGTACTACTTACATGTAGCAGACAACACTAATTTCCATGTAACCATTTACTGTAGGGGTCTGGATTTAGATATGTTTAATGTTGTTTCAGTGATGTGCTGTCGCCATGGCGAGTCAGGCTGTGTTTAGCATTCCTCTCGACCCGTGAGTACACAAGCAGGTCGTCCCCAGAAGAGACGGTGGTTATATACATTGTATATACTGCACAGTATCTTGTGAATCGAACCTGCACTGTGAGCACGCGATAAGCTTCGCTTAGGTTGCTTCCGGTCATAGTCGCATTGTTGTGGACATTTTCTTTCGGACATAACTGTCAGAATAATAACTGTCACACGTGGCTGCCAGGGATTCACGCTCTCCACCTCTATTCTTCATTACTCTGGTTTGTTTGCACGGCTTATGTCCAGTTCTGACTTGTACGTCTCTCTCAGAGTACTCGACCGGGTCTTGGTTTGTGTAGGTACCGATGTGTAACAATTAGGGCTCTTGTTTTGTGTAGGTATCGATGTGTAACAATTAGGGCTCTTGTTTTGTGTAGGTACCGATGTGTAACAATTAGGGCTCTTGTTTTGTGTAGGTACCGATGTGTAACAATTAGGGCTCTTGTTTTGTGTAGGGACCGATGTGTAACAATTAGGGCTCTTGTTTTGTGTAGGGACCGACGTGTAACAATTAGGGCTCTTGTTTTGTGTAGGTACCGATGTGTAACAATTAGGGCTCTTGTTTTGTGTAGGTACCGATGTGTAACAATTAGGGCTCTTGTTTTGTGTAGGGACCCATGTGTAACAATTAGGGCTCTTGTTTTGTGTAGGTACCGATGTGTAACAATTAGGGCTCTTGTTTTGTGTAGGTACCGATGTGTTACAGTTAAGACCAAAAAAGTGAGCTTTGACTCTGCGGAAGACTTCGAGAAAAAGTTACTTTGTAAGTAAAAAGACAAAGATACTTCTAAGTAAAACATGCTTTAATATTACTACGTTAATCATATAGTTTAACGAAGCTAATAACTTCATGTATTGGCCGTAATAGTCCCAATACTTTCTAGGTGGACACGAACCCACAAACATCTCGACATAGATGTGTCATTAGTTCTCCCTAAGCTCTGCTTACTTACAGAACTGCCAATTTATCAGTCTGTATGAAAATGACATGGCTAAACGCATAGCAAACTGTGATATACGCAGGCTAGGCCTCAAACTACTAGTTTTAGATTTGTTGGCCAGCAGCAGTTGTCGACCTAGCCACACCGCGAGTACGGTTTACCCTAGGGTACTATTGTTACTTGTAGCTTCCGTGGGTCAATGGCAGGACCAACTCGTCAGATGTGTCAATGTCAAGGTCGCCATCAGTCACTCCGAACTAGTGCCTGTGTGTGTCAAGGTAAGGGTGAGCTGGTACCTGTGTGTGTCAAGGTAAGGGTGAGCTGGTACCTGTGTGTGTCAAGGTGGGGGTGAGCTGGAACCTGTGTGTGTCAGGGTAAGGGTGAGCTGGTACCCGTGTGTGTCAAGGTAAGGGTGAGCTGGTGCCTGTGTGTGTCAGGGTGAGTGTGAGCTGGTACCTGTGTGTGTCAAGGTAAGGGTGAGCTGGTACCTGTGTGTGTCAGGGTAAGGGTGAGCTGGTACCTGTGTGTGTCAAGGTAAGGGTGAGCTGGTACCTGTGTGCGTCAAGGTGGGGGTGAGCTGGAACCTGTGTGTGTCAGGGTGAGGAGTGTGAGCTGGTACCTGTGTGTGTCAAAGTAAGGGTGAGCTGGTACCTGTGTGTGTCAAGGTAAGGGTGAGCTGGTACCTGTGCGTGTCAAGGTGGGGGTGAGCTGGAACCTGTGTGTGTCAGGGTAAGGGTGAGCTGGTACCTGTGTGTGTCAAGGTAAGGGTGAGCTGGTGCCTGTGTGTGTCAAGGTAAGGGTGAGCTGGTATCTGTGCGTGTCAAGGTGGGGGTGAGCTGGTACCTGTGTGTGTCAGGGTAAGGGTGAGCTGGTACCTGTGTGTGTCAAGGTAAGGGTGAGCTGGTACCTGTGTGCGTCAAGGTGGGGGTGAGCTGGAACCTGTGTGTGTCAGGGTGAGGAGTGTGAGCTGGTACCTGTGTGTGTCAAGGTAAGGGTGAGCTGGTACCTGTGTGTGTCAAGGTAAGGGTGAGCTGGTACCTGTGCGTGTCAAGGTGGGGGTGAGCTGGAACCTGTGTGTGTCAGGGTAAGGGTGAGCTGGTACCTGTGTGTGTCAAGGTAAGGGTGAGCTGGTACCTGTGTGTGTCAGGGTAAGGGTGAGCTGGTACCTGTGTGTGTAAGGGTGCGTGTGAGCTGGTACCTGTGTGTGTCAGGGTGAGGGTGAGCTGGTACCTGTGTGTGTCAGGGTAAGGGTGAACTGGTACCTGTGTGTGTCAGGCCAAGGGTGAGCTGGTACCTGTGTGTGTCAGGCGAATGGTGAGCTGGTACCTGTGTGTGTCAGGGTAAGGGTGATCTGGTGCCTGTGTGTGTCAGGGTGAGGAGTGTGAGCTGGTCAGTGTTTTTCCTACCATCATCATCTTATGTCCTGTATTTTGCCATCCCTATTATTATTATTATTATTATTATTATTATTATAATTATTGTTATCACCATACTAAAACTGTATTTATTAGGTTTTAGCAAGTATCGGTCTATGCATGTAGATGGGCACTACCAGCGTGTCCCTATCCTTGCAGAATGGGTTCGTTTTCCACCATGCCCAACAGAATTATGTTCAGCTGAAGCGGTGGTTGTCGGCCACGGACCCGGACAACATGCCCGCCTATGCCAATCAATATCTAGGTAAGACTTTATCCATAACATGCCTACGTGTGCCGTCCAATACCTTGGTGAGACTTTGCCTGTTAATATATCGGTGATAGTTGTTGACAACATGTCTGCATATGCCAGCAATGATTTTCTCGCAGCGCTACGATGGTTCGTATCACTGATATCTTAAATTATGATTTCACTGATGTCCTGTATGTTGGCGTCACTGGTACCTTATATGACGTCTGTGACATCCAGTATGATGACGTCACTGGACACCTGTACTGCAACGTCACTGGTATTTTATATAATGACGCCGCTGGTATTCTGTATGATGACGTCACAGGTATTTTATATGATGGCGTCACTGGTATTCTGTATGATGACATCACTGGTATCTTGTATGATGACGTCAATGGTATTTATATGACGGCGTCATTGGTATATTTTATGATGACGTCACTGGTATTTTATATGATGACGTCATTGGTATCCTGTATGATGACATCACTGGTATCTTGTATGATGACGTCACAGGTATTTTATATGATGGCGTCACTGGTATCTTGTATGATGACGTCACTGGTATTTTATATGACGGCGTCATTGGTATCTTTTATGATGACGTCACTGGTATTTTATATGATGACGTCATTGGTATCCTGTATGATGACATCACTGGTATCTTGTATGATGACGTCACAGGTATTTTATATGATGGCGTCACTGGTATCTTGTATGATGACGTCACTGGTATTTTATATGACGGCGTCATTGGTATCTTTTATGATGACGTCACTGGTATTTTATATGATGACGTCATTGGTATCCTGTATGATGACATCACTGGTATCTTGTATGATGACGTCACAGGTATTTTATATGATGGCGTCACTGGTATCTTGTATGATGACGTCACTGGTATTTTATATGACGGCGTCATTGGTATCTTTTATGATGACGTCACTGGTATTTTATATGATGACGTCATTGGTATCCTGTATGATGACATCACTGGTATCTTGTATGATGACGTCTCAGGTATTTTATATGATGGCGTCACTGGTATCTTGTATGATGACGTCACTGGTATTTTATATGACGGCGTCATTGGTATCTTTTATGATGACGTCACTGGTATTTTATATGATGACGTCATTGGTATCCTGTATGATGACATCACTGGTATCTCTCCTTGGCATACATGTTCTTTCCATTCCAGGTTGTGCCGGCTTTGTGGTCAGCGAACACAATGAGCTGTTGGTGGTGAAGGAGAGGTTTGCCGCCAAGAGTCACTGGAAGCTGCCGGGGGGCTTGGCAAATCCGGGTAGGTGTGGGGGGAGGGAGGGGGTGTCAACACGAGCGTGTCTGTACGGTGTATGTCAGGTAGAGCTGGCTGGCGTCACCCAGGTAGACAGAACCAGGGCCGGTGAGGTGTGGACCATTCTATCAATATGTAATTTACCTGTACGTTCCGTCCCTGACTCACCCCTCATCCCTGTTCCCCAGCAGTCCCTGGCTATGCTCCCCGTCTCTGTCCCTGACCAGTCCGTCTCACCCACCCGCCCTCTGTCCCCGACCAGTCCATCTCACCCCCCTCCCTGTCCAAGACGAGTCCCTGTCTCACCCCCCACCCCCCGCTCCCTGTCCTAGGAGAAGAGATTGCTGAGGCCGCCATCCGCGAGGTGCAAGAGGAGACCGGCGTGCGCACGCAGTTTCTGGCCGTCATCTGCTTCCGGCACCAACACAACTTCCGGTTCGGCTGCTCCGACCTCTACTTCATCTGTCTGCTGAAGCCCCTGTCACGTGACATCAAGACTTGTCGCAACGAAATAGCTCAGGCGATGTGGATGGACGTGAGTGCTACACCTGTCAATATACTGCCTGTCTATATACAACCTGTCAACTGTCAACATACTACCTGTCAACATACTACCCGTCAAAAAACTACCGGTCAATAAACTACCTGTCAATATTCCATATACTACAATGTCAATATTCCATATACTTCGTATATAATATACTACCTCTCAATATACGCTATATTACCTGTTACTATACAATATACTACCTGTCAATATACAATATACTACCTGTCAATATTCAAAATACTACCTGTTACTATACAATATACTACCTGTCAATATACAATATACTACCTGTCAATATTCAAAATACTACCTGTCAATATACAATATAATACCTGTCAATATACTAAATACTACCTGTCAATATATAATATACTACCTGTCAATATGTACATGTCAGTGCCATGCCCCTGACACCAATGACCGGCGAATGGCGTTGTAAGTGACTGTGAGTGTTGACGTGTGAGTTTTCTGTCTGTAGCTAGAGGAGTACGTGAGGCACCCCGAGGTGACTGAGGCCAACCGGCACTTCGCCCAGTGTTACCTGGAGCAGGCCGCCAGGGGTCGTGCCGCCATCCAGCCCCACCGCGTCCCCGCCTACCGCAAGGACATCCTCACCTCCGTCTACACCCTCACTGACGTCACGGCGGGGCTCGGCCAGCTGCTGACGTCACCCGGGCCGAGCGTCCCGTCTCCAGGAGACAGACACGGTCCGGGTGCCAGTGGGCAGGGAGCCGTAGAGCCAGTCCCTGACCCTGATTCTGGAGCTAGTCCCAAGTCCTGACACCTGGAGCCAGTCCTGACCCCTGGAGCCAGTCCTGACCCCTGGAGCAGTCCTGAACCCTGAAGCCAGTCCTGACCCCTGGAGCAGTCCTGACCCCTGGAGCCAGTCCTGACCCCTGGAGCCAGTCCTGACCCCTGGAGCAGTGCTGACCCCTGGAGCCAGTCCTGACCCCTGGAGCCAGTCCTGACCCCTGGAGCCAGTCCTGACCCCTGGAGCCAGTCCTGACCCCTGGAGCTAGTCCTGACCCCTGGATCAGTCCTGACCCCTGGAGTAGTCCTGACCCCTGGAGGCAGTCCTGACCCCTGGAGCCAGTCCTGACCCCTGGAGCAGTCCTGACCCCTGGAGCCAGTCCTGACCCCTGGAGCATTCCTGACCCCTGGAGCCAGTCCTGACCCCTGGAGCCAGTCCGGACCCCTGGTGCCAGTCCTGACCCCTAGAGCCATTCCTGACCCCTGGAGCCAGTCCTGACCCCTGGAGTCATTCCTGACCCTGGAGCCAGTCCTGACTCCTGGAGTCAGTCCTGACCCTGGAGCCAGTCCTGACCCCTGGTGCCAATCCTGACCCCTGGAGCCAGTCCTGACCTCTGGAGCCAGTCCTGACCCCTGGAGCCAGTCTTGACCCCTGGAGCAGTCCTGACACCTGGAGCCAGTCCTGACCTCTGGAGCAGTCCTGACACCTGGAGAAGTCCTGACCCCTGGAGAAGTCCTGACCCCTGGAGAAGTCCTGACCCCTGGAGCCAGTCCTGACCCCTGGAGCCAGTCCTGATCCCTGGAGCCAGTCCTGACCCCTGGAGCAGTCCTGACACCTGGAGCCAGTCCTGACCCCTTCATTCTGACCAATTAATTTCACCTTCATAGCCTTGTGAGACGATCCCTTATTGTAGCATTGGGTAACCACATCACCGCATGATGCCACTCTTATTGTAGCATTGGATAACCACATCACAGCATGATGCCACTCTTATTGTAGCATTGGATAACCACATCACAGCATGATGCCACTCTTATTGTAGCATTGGATAACCACATCACCGCATGATGCCACTCTTATTGTAGCATTGGATAACCACATCACCGCATGATGCAACTCTTATGTCCTTCTTTTAATCTTGTGATCGGTCTGAATTTTACAACGTAGCGTCAGGTAATTTTACTGATAATGTTTTATAAACGCCAACTTGTTTTATGCTTTAATTTTCTGTCCTGTCAGTTTTTTCTTTACCTTGTTCTGATTGCGTTCTGTACCCGCCATAATATGTTACAATGTGTATCTTTTAGATGCAGACATTCAGATGTGCGTATATATCACTTAAGCAAACCCGTATTTTACGTGTGATGATTAATACGTATATCACAGAGGAAACTATTTCTATGCGGTAATAAATATTTTTGGAAAAGTCCCTTCGTCTGTTGTTTCGTTTGTAATGACTCGTTATACCGTAGACATGAGTGATAAACGTGCCTCCACATACATTTACCATACTGAGTGATAAAGTGCCTCCACATACAGTTACCATACTGAGTGATAAACGTGCTCACATACAGTTACCATACTGAGTGATACACGTGCCTCCACATACAGTTATCATACTGAGTGATACACGTGCCTCTACATACAAGTGATAAACGTGCCTCCACATACAGTTATCATACTGAGTGATAAACGTACCTCCACATACAGTTACCATACCAAGTGATAAACGTGCCTCCACATACAGTTACCATACTGAGTGATAAACGTGCCTCCACATACAGTTACAATACTGAGTGATAAACGTACCTCCACATACAGTTACCATACCGAGTGATAAACGTGCCTCCCTATACAGTTACCATACTGAGTGATAAACGTGCCTCCACATACAGTTACAATACTGAGTGATAAACGTGCCTCCACATACAGTTACCATACTGAGTGATAAACGTGCCTCCCCATACAGTTACCATACTGAGTGATAAACGTGCCTCCACATAAAGTTACCATACTGAGTGGTAAACGTGCCTCCACATACAGTTACCATACTGAGTGATAAACGTGCTTACATACAGTTACCATACTGAGTGATACACGTGCCTCCACATACAGTTATCATACTGAGTGATACACGTGCCTCTACATACAAGTGATAAACGTGCCTCCACATACAGTTATCATACTGAGTGATAAACGTACCTCAACATACAGTTACCATACCGAGTGATAAACGTGCCTCCACATACAGTTACCATACTGAGTGATAAACGTGCCTCCGCATACAGTTATCATACTGAGTGGTAAACGTACCTCCACATACAGTTACCATACCGAGTGATAAACGTGCCTCCACATACAGTTACCATACTGAGTGATAAACGTGCCTCCACTTACAGTTACCATACTGAGTGATAAACGTGCCTTCACATACAGTTACCATACTGAGTGATAAACGTGCCTCCACATACAAGTGATAAACGTGCCTCCACATACAGTTACCATACTGAGTGATAAACGTGCCTCCACATACAAGTGATAAACGTGCCTCCACATACAGTTATCATACTGAGTGATAAACGTGCCTCCACATACAGTTACCATACTGAGTGATAAAGTGCCTCCACTTACAGTTACCATACTGAGTGATAAACGTGCCTTCACATACAGTTACCATACTGAGTGATAAACGTGCCTCCACATACAAGTGATAAACGTGCCTCCACATACAGTTATCATACTGAGTGATAAACGTATCTCCACATACAGTTACCATACCGAGTGATAAACGTGCCCCCACATACAGTTACCATACTGAGTGATAAACGTGCCTCCACATACAAGTGATAAACGTGCCTCCACATACAGTTATCATACTGAGTGATAAACGTACCTCCACATACAGTTACCATACCGAGTGATAAACGTGCCTCCACATACAGTTACCATACTGGGCGATAAACGTGCCTCCACATACAGTTACCATACTGAGTGATAAACGTGCCTCCACTTACAGTTACCATACTGAGTGATAAACGTGCCTCCACATACAGTTACCATACTGAGTGATAAACGTGCTCACATACAGTTACCATACTGAGTGATACACGTGCCTCCACATACAGTTATCATATTGAGTGATACACGTGCCTCTACATACAAGTGATAAACGTGCCTCCACATACAGTTATCATACTGAGTGATAAACGTACCTCCACATACAGTTACCATACCAAGTGATAAACGTGCCTCGACATACAGTTACCATACTGAGTGATAAACGTGCCTCCACATACAGTTACAATACTGAGTGATAAACGTACCTCCACATACAGTTACCATACCGAGTGATAAACGTGCCTCCCTATACAGTTACCATACTGAGTGATAAACGTGCCTCCACATACAGTTACAATACTGAGTGATAAACGTGCCTCCACATACAGTTACCATACTGAGTGATAAACGTGCCTCCCCATACAGTTACCATACTGAGTGATAAACGTGCCTCCACATAAAGGTACCATACTGAGTGGTAAACGTGCCTCCACATACAGTTACCATACTGAGTGATAAACGTGCTTACATACAGTTACCATACTGAGTGATACACGTGCCGCCACATACAGTTATCATACTGAGTGATACACGTGCCTCTACATACAAGTGATAAACGTGCCTCCACATACAGTTATCATACTGAGTGATACACGTGCCTCTACATACAAGTGATAAACGTGCCTCCACATACAGTTATCATACTGAGTGATAAACGTACCTCAACATACAGTTACCATACCGAGTGATAAACGTGCCTCCACATACAGTTACCATACTGAGTGATAAACGTGCCTCCGCATACAGTTATCATACTGAGTGATAAACGTACCTCCACATACAGTTACCATACCGAGTGATAAACGTGCCTTCACATACAGTTACCATACTGAGTGATAAACGTGCCTTCACATACAGTTACCATACTGAGTGATAAACGTGCCTCCACATACAGTTACCATACTGAGTGATAAACGTGCCTCCACATACAAGTGATAAACGTGCCTCCACATACAGTTATCATACTGAGTGATAAACGTGCCTCCACATACAGTTACCATACTGAGTGATAAAGTGCCTCCACTTACAGTTACCATACTGAGTGATAAACGTGCCTTCACATACAGTTACCATACTGAGTGATAAACGTGCCTCCACATACAGTTACCATACTCAGTGATAAACGTATCTCCACATACAGTTACCATACCGAGTGATAAACGTGCCTCCACATACAGTTACCATACTGAGTGATAAACGTGCCTCCACATACAAGTGATAAACGTGCCTCCACATACAGTTATCATACTGAGTGATAAACGTACCTCCACATACAGTTACCATACCGAGTGATAAACGTGCCTCCACATACAGTTACCATACTGGGCGATAAACGTGCCTCCACATACAGTTACCATACTGAGTGATAAACGTGCCTCCACTTACAGTTACCATACTGAGTGATAAACGTGCCTCCACATACAGTTACCATACTGAGCGATAAACGTGCCTCCACATAAAGTTACCATACTGAGTGATAAACGTGCCTCCACATACAGTTACCATACTGAGTGATAAACGTGCCTCCACATAAAGTTACCATACTGAGTGATAAACGTGCCTCCACATACAGTTACCATACTGAGTGATAACTGTGCCTCCACATACAGTTACCATACTGAGTGATAAACGTGCCTCCACATACAGTTACCATACTGAGTGATAAACGTGCCTCCACATACAGTTACCATACTGAGTGATAAACGTGCCTCCACATACAGTTACCATACTGAGTGATAACTGTGCCTCCCCATACAGTTGCTATACTGAGTGATAAACCTGCCTCTACATACAGTTACCATACTGAGTGATAAACGTGTCTCCACATACAGTTACCATACTGAGTGATTAACGTGCCTCCACATACAGTTACCATACTGAGTGATAAACGTGTCTCCACATACAGTTACCATACTGAGTGATTAACGTGCCTCCACATACAGTTACCATACTGAGTGATAAACGTGCCTCCACATACAGTTACCATACTGAGTGATAAACGTGCCTCCACATACAGTTACCATACTGAGCGATAAACGTGCCTCCACATACAGTTACCATACTCAGTGATAAACGTGCCTCCACATACATTTACCATACTGAGTGATAAACGTGCCTCCACATACAGTTACCATACTGAGTGATAAACGTGCCTCCACATACAGTTACCATACTCAGTGATAAACGTGCCTCAACATACAGTTATCATACTCAGTGATAAACGTGCCTCCACATACAGTTACCATACTCAGTGATAAACGTGCCTCCACATACAGTTACCATACTGAGTGATAAACGTGCCTCCACATACAGTTACCATACTCAGTGATAAACGTGCCTCCACATACAGTTACAATACTGAGTGATAAACGTGCCTCCACATACAGTTACCATACTGAGTGATAAACGTGCCTCCCCATACAGTTACCATACTGAGTGATAAACGTGCCTCCACATAAAGTTACCATACTGAGTGGTAAACGTGCCTCCACATACAGTTACCATACTGAGTGATAAACGTGCTTACATACAGTCACCATACTGAGTGATACACGTGCCTCCACGTACAGTTATCATACTGAGTGATACACGTGCCTCTACATACAAGTGATAAACGTGCCTCCACATACAGTTATCATACTGAGTGATAAACGTACCTCAACATACAGTTACCATACCGAGTGATAAACGTGCCTCCACATACAGTTACCATACTGAGTGATAAACGTGCCTCCGCATACAGTTATCATACTAAGTGATAAACGTACCTCCACATACAGTTACCATACCGAGTGATAAACGTGCCTCCACATACAGTTACCATACTGAGTGATAAAGTGCCTCCACTTACAGTTACCATACTGAGTGATAAACGTGCCTTCACATACAGTTACCATACTGAGTGATAAACGTGCCTCCACATACAGTTACCATACTGAGTGATAAACGTGCCTCCACATACAGTTACCATACTGAGTGATAAACGTGCCTCCACATACAAGTGATAAACGTGCCTCCACATACAGTTATCATACTGAGTGATAAACGTGCCTCCACATACAGTTACCATACTGAGTGATAAAGTGCCTCCACTTACAGTTACCATACTGAGTGATAAACGTGCCTTCACATACAGTTACCATACTGAGTGATAAACGTGCCTCCACATACAAGTGATAAACGTGCCTCCACATACAGTTATCATACTGAGTGATAAACGTATCTCCACATACAGTTACCATACCGAGTGATAAACGTGCCTCCACATACAGTTACCATACTGAGTGATAAACGTGCCTCCACATACAAGTGATAAACGTGCCTCCACATACAAGTGATAAACGTGCCTCCACATACAGTTATCATACTGAGTGATAAACGTACCTCCACATACAGTTACCATACCGAGTGATAAACGTGCCTCCACATACAGTTACCATACTGGGCGATAAACGTGCCTCCACATACAGTTACCATACTGAGTGATAAACGTGCCTCCACTTACAGTTACCATACTGAGTGATAAACGTGCCTCCACATACAGTTACCATACTGAGTGATAAACGTGCTCACATACAGTTACCATACTGAGTGATACACGTGCCTCCACATACAGTTATCATACTGAGTGATACACGTGCCTCTACATACAAGTGATAAACGTGCCTCCACATACAGTTATCATACTGAGTGATAAACGTACCTCCACATACAGTTACCATACCAAGTGATAAACGTGCCTCCACATACAGTTACCATACTGAGTGATAAACGTGCCTCCACATACAGTTACAATACTGAGTGATAAACGTACCTCCACATACAGTTACCATACCGAGTGATAAACGTGCCTCCCTATACAGTTACCATACTGAGTGATAAACGTGCCTCCACATACAGTTACAATACTGAGTGATAAACGTGCCTCCACATACAGTTACCATACTGAGTGATAAACGTGCCTCCCCATACAGTTACCATACTGAGTGATAAACGTGCCTCCACATAAAGTTACCATACTGAGTGGTAAACGTGCCTCCACATACAGTTACCATACTGAGTGATAAACGTGCTTACATAGAGTTACCATACTGAGTGATACACGTGCCTCCACATACAGTTATCATACTGAGTGATACACGTGCCTCTACATACAAGTGATAAACGTGCCTCCACATACAGTTATCATACTGAGTGATAAACGTACCTCAACATACAGTTACCATACCGAGTGATAAACGTGCCTCCACATACAGTTACCATACTGAGTGATAAACGTGCCTCCGCATACAGTTATCATACTGAGTGATAAACGTACCTCCACATACAGTTACCATACCGAGTGATAAACGTGCCTCCACATACAGTTACCATACTGAGTGATAAACGTGCCTCCACTTACAGTTACCATATTGAGTGATAAACGTGCCTTCACATACAGTTACCATACTGAGTGATAAACGTGCCTCCGCATACAGTTATCATACTGAGTGATAAACGTACCTCCACATACAGTTACCATACCGAGTGATAAACGTGCCTCCACATACAGTTACCATACTGAGTGATAAACGTGCCTCCACTTACAGTTACCATACTGAGTGATAAACGTGCCTTCACATACAGTTACCATACTGAGTGATAAACGTGCCTCCACATACAAGTGATAAACGTGCCTCCACATACAGTTACCATACTGAGTGATAAACGTGCCTCCACATAGAGTTACCATACTGAGTGATAAAGTGCCTCCACTTACAGTTACCATACTGAGTGATAAACGTGCCTTCACATACAGTTACCATACCGAGTGATAAACGTGCCTCCACATACAGTTACCATACTGAGTGATAAACGTGCCTCCACATACAAGTGATAAACGTGCCTCCACATACAGTTATCATACTGAGTGATAAACGTACCTCCACATACAGTTACCATACTGAGTGATAAACGTGCCTCCACATACAGTTACCATACTGAGCGATAAACGTGCCTCCACATACAGTTACCATACTCAGTGATAAACGTGCCTCCACATACAGTTACCATACTCAGTGATAAACGTGCCTCCACATACATTTACCATACTGAGTGATAAACGTGCCTCCACATACAGTTACCATACTGAGTGATAAACGTGCCTCCACATACAGTTACCATACTCAGTGATAAACGTGCCTCAACATACAGTTATCATACTCAGTGATAAACGTGCCTCCACATACAGTTACCATACTCAGTGATAAACGTGCCTCCACATACAGTTACCATACTGAGTGATAAACGTGCCTCCACATACAGTTACCATACTCAGTGATAAACGTGCCTCCACATACAGTTACAATACTGAGTGATAAACGTGCCTCCACATACAGTTACCATACTGAGTGATAAACGTGCCTCCCCATACAGTTACCATACTGAGTGATAAACGTGCCTCCACATAAAGTTACCATACTGAGTGGTAAACGTGCCTCCACATACAGTTACCATACTGAGTGATAAACGTGCTTACATACAGTCACCATACTGAGTGATACACGTGCCTCCACGTACAGTTATCATACTGAGTGATACACGTGCCTCTACATACAAGTGATAAACGTGCCTCCACATACAGTTATCATACTGAGTGATAAACGTACCTCAACATACAGTTACCATACCGAGTGATAAACGTGCCTCCACATACAGTTACCATACTGAGTGATAAACGTGCCTCCGCATACAGTTATCATACTAAGTGATAAACGTACCTCCACATACAGTTACCATACCGAGTGATAAACGTGCCTCCACATACAGTTACCATACTGAGTGATAAAGTGCCTCCACTTACAGTTACCATACTGAGTGATAAACGTGCCTTCACATACAGTTACCATACTGAGTGATAAACGTGCCTCCACATACAGTTACCATACTGAGTGATAAACGTGCCTCCACATACAGTTACCATACTGAGTGATAAACGTGCCTCCACATACAAGTGATAAACGTGCCTCCACATACAGTTATCATACTGAGTGATAAACGTGCCTCCACATACAGTTACCATACTGAGTGATAAAGTGCCTCCACTTACAGTTACCATACTGAGTGATAAACGTGCCTTCACATACAGTTACCATACTGAGTGATAAACGTGCCTCCACATACAAGTGATAAACGTGCCTCCACATACAGTTATCATACTGAGTGATAAACGTATCTCCACATACAGTTACCATACCGAGTGATAAACGTGCCTCCACATACAGTTACCATACTGAGTGATAAACGTGCCTCCACATACAAGTGATAAACGTGCCTCCACATACAAGTGATAAACGTGCCTCCACATACAGTTATCATACTGAGTGATAAACGTACCTCCACATACAGTTACCATACCGAGTGATAAACGTGCCTCCACATACAGTTACCATACTGGGCGATAAACGTGCCTCCACATACAGTTACCATACTGAGTGATAAACGTGCCTCCACTTACAGTTACCATACTGAGTGATAAACGTGCCTCCACATACAGTTACCATACTGAGTGATAAACGTGCTCACATACAGTTACCATACTGAGTGATACACGTGCCTCCACATACAGTTATCATACTGAGTGATACACGTGCCTCTACATACAAGTGATAAACGTGCCTCCACATACAGTTATCATACTGAGTGATAAACGTACCTCCACATACAGTTACCATACCAAGTGATAAACGTGCCTCCACATACAGTTACCATACTGAGTGATAAACGTGCCTCCACATACAGTTACAATACTGAGTGATAAACGTACCTCCACATACAGTTACCATACCGAGTGATAAACGTGCCTCCCTATACAGTTACCTTACTGAGTGATAAACGTGCCTCCACATACAGTTACAATACTGAGTGATAAACGTGCCTCCACATACAGTTACCATACTGAGTGATAAACGTGCCTCCCCATACAGTTACCATACTGAGTGATAAACGTGCCTCCACATAAAGTTACCATACTGAGTGGTAAACGTGCCTCCACATACAGTTACCATACTGAGTGATAAACGTGCTTACATAGAGTTACCATACTGAGTGATACACGTGCCTCCACATACAGTTATCATACTGAGTGATACACGTGCCTCTACATACAAGTGATAAACGTGCCTCCACATACAGTTATCATACTGAGTGATAAACGTACCTCAACATACAGTTACCATACCGAGTGATAAACGTGCCTCCACATACAGTTACCATACTGAGTGATAAACGTGCCTCCGCATACAGTTATCATACTGAGTGATAAACGTACCTCCACATACAGTTACCATACCGAGTGATAAACGTGCCTCCACATACAGTTACCATACTGAGTGATAAACGTGCCTCCACTTACAGTTACCATACTGAGTGATAAACGTGCCTTCACATACAGTTACCATACTGAGTGATAAACGTGCCTCCACATACAAGTGATAAACGTGCCTCCACATACAGTTACCATACTGAGTGATAAACGTGCCTCCACATAGAGTTACCATACTGAGTGATAAAGTGCCTCCACTTACAGTTACCATACTGAGTGATAAACGTGCCTTCACATACAGTTACCATACCGAGTGATAAACGTGCCTCCACATACAGTTACCATACTGAGTGATAAACGTGCCTCCACATACAAGTGATAAACGTGCCTCCACATACAGTTATCATACTGAGTGATAAACGTACCTCCACATACAGTTACCATACCGAGTGATAAACGTGCCTCCACATACAGTTACCATATTGGGCGATAAACGTGCCTCCACATACAGTTACCATACTGAGTGATAAACGTGCCTCCACTTACAGTTACTATACTGAGTGATAAACGTGCCTCCACATACAGTTACCATACTGAGTGATAAACGTGCCTGCACATAAAGTTACCATACTGAGTGATAAACGTGCCTCCACATACAGTTACCATACTGAGTGATAAACGTGCCTCCACTTACAGTTACTATACTGAGTGATAAACGTGCCTCCACATACAGTTACCATACTGAGTGATAAACGTGCCTCCACATAAAGTTACCATACTGAGTGATAAACGTGCCTCCACATACAGTTACCATACTGAGTGATAAACGTGCCTCCACATAGAGTTACCATACTGAGTGATAAACGTGCCTCCACATACAGTTACCATACCGAGTGATAAACGTGCCTCCACATACAGTTACCATACTGAGTGATAAACGTGCCTCCGCATACAGTTATCATACTAAGTGATAAACGTACCTCCACATACAGTTACCATACCGAGTGATAAACGTGCCTCCACATACAGTTACCATACTGAGTGATAAAGTGCCTCCACTTACAGTTACCATACTGAGTGATAAACGTGCCTTCACATACAGTTACCATACTGAGTGATAAACGTGCCTCCACATACAGTTACCATACTGAGTGATAAACGTGCCTCCACATACAGTTACCATACTGAGTGATAAACGTGCCTCCACATACAAGTGATAAACGTGCCTCCCCATACAGTTATCATACTGAGTGATAAACGTGCCTCCACATACAGTTACCATACTGAGTGATAAAGTGCCTCCACTTACAGTTACCATACTGAGTGATAAACGTGCCTTCACATACAGTTACCATACTGAGTGATAAACGTGCCTCCACATACAAGTGATAAACGTGCCTCCACATACAGTTATCATACTGAGTGATAAACGTATCTCCACATACAGTTACCATACCGAGTGATAAACGTGCCTCCACATACAGTTACCATACTGAGTGATAAACGTGCCTCCACATACAAGTGATAAACGTGCCTCCACATACAAGTGATAAACGTGCCTCCACATACAGTTATCATACTGAGTGATAAACGTACCTCCACATACAGTTACCATACCGAGTGATAAACGTGCCTCCACATACAGTTACCATACTGGGCGATAAACGTGCCTCCACATACAGTTACCATACTGAGTGATAAACGTGCCTCCACTTACAGTTACCATACTGAGTGATAAACGTGCCTCCACATACAGTTACCATACTGAGTGATAAACGTGCTCACATACAGTTACCATACTGAGTGATACACGTGCCTCCACATACAGTTATCATACTGAGTGATACACGTGCCTCTACATACAAGTGATAAACGTGCCTCCACATACAGTTATCATACTGAGTGATAAACGTACCTCCACATACAGTTACCATACCAAGTGATAAACGTGCCTCCACATACAGTTACCATACTGAGTGATAAACGTGCCTCCACATACAGTTACAATACTGAGTGATAAACGTACCTCCACATACAGTTACCATACCGAGTGATAAACGTGCCTCCCTATACAGTTACCATACTGAGTGATAAACGTGCCTCCACATACAGTTACAATACTGAGTGATAAACGTGCCTCCACATACAGTTACCATACTGAGTGATAAACGTGCCTCCCCATACAGTTACCATACTGAGTGATACACGTGCCTCTACATACAAGTGATAAACGTGCCTCCACATACAGTTATCATACTGAGTGATAAACGTACCTCAACATACAGTTACCATACCGAGTGATAAACGTGCCTCCACATACAGTTACCATACTGAGTGATAAACGTGCCTCCGCATACAGTTATCATACTGAGTGATAAACGTACCTCCACATACAGTTACCATACCGAGTGATAAACGTGCCTCCACATACAGTTACCATACTGAGTGATAAACGTGCCTCCACTTACAGTTACCATACTGAGTGATAAACGTGCCTTCACATACAGTTACCATACTGAGTGATAAACGTGCCTCCACATACAAGTGATAAACGTGCCTCCACATACAGTTACCATACTGAGTGATAAACGTGCCTCCACATAGAGTTACCATACTGAGTGATAAAGTGCCTCCACTTACAGTTACCATACTGAGTGATAAACGTGCCTTCACATACAGTTACCATACCGAGTGATAAACGTGCCTCCACATACAGTTACCATACTGAGTGATAAACGTGCCTCCACATACAAGTGATAAACGTGCCTCCACATACAGTTATCATACTGAGTGATAAACGTACCTCCACATACAGTTACCATACCGAGTGATAAACGTGCCTCCACATACAGTTACCATATTGGGCGATAAACGTGCCTCCACATACAGTTACCATACTGAGTGATAAACGTGCCTCCACTTACAGTTACTATACTGAGTGATAAACGTGCCTCCACATACAGTTACCATACTGAGTGATAAACGTGCCTCCACATAAAGTTACCATACTGAGTGATAAACGTGCCTCCACATACAGTTACCATACTGAGTGATAAACGTGCCTCCACTTACAGTTACTATACTGAGTGATAAACGTGCCTCCACATACAGTTACCATACTGAGTGATAAACGTGCCTCCACATAAAGTTACCATACTGAGTGATAAACGTGCCTCCACATACAGTTACCATACTGAGTGATAAACGTGCCTCCACATAGAGTTACCATACTGAGTGATAAACGTGCCTCCACATACAGTTACCATACCGAGTGATAAACGTGCCTCCACATACAGTTACCATACTGAGTGATAAACGTGCCTCCGCATACAGTTATCATACTAAGTGATAAACGTACCTCCACATACAGTTACCATACCGAGTGATAAACGTGCCTCCACATACAGTTACCATACTGAGTGATAAAGTGCCTCCACTTACAGTTACCATACTGAGTGATAAACGTGCCTTCACATACAGTTACCATACTGAGTGATAAACGTGCCTCCACATACAGTTACCATACTGAGTGATAAACGTGCCTCCACATACAGTTACCATACTGAGTGATAAACGTGCCTCCACATACAAGTGATAAACGTGCCTCCCCATACAGTTATCATACTGAGTGATAAACGTGCCTCCACATACAGTTACCATACTGAGTGATAAAGTGCCTCCACTTACAGTTACCATACTGAGTGATAAACGTGCCTTCACATACAGTTACCATACTGAGTGATAAACGTGCCTCCACATACAAGTGATAAACGTGCCTCCACATACAGTTATCATACTGAGTGATAAACGTATCTCCACATACAGTTACCATACCGAGTGATAAACGTGCCTCCACATACAGTTACCATACTGAGTGATAAACGTGCCTCCACATACAAGTGATAAACGTGCCTCCACATACAAGTGATAAACGTGCCTCCACATACAGTTATCATACTGAGTGATAAACGTACCTCCACATACAGTTACCATACCGAGTGATAAACGTGCCTCCACATACAGTTACCATACTGGGCGATAAACGTGCCTCCACATACAGTTACCATACTGAGTGATAAACGTGCCTCCACTTACAGTTACCATACTGAGTGATAAACGTGCCTCCACATACAGTTACCATACTGAGTGATAAACGTGCTCACATACAGTTACCATACTGAGTGATACACGTGCCTCCACATACAGTTATCATACTGAGTGATACACGTGCCTCTACATACAAGTGATAAACGTGCCTCCACATACAGTTATCATACTGAGTGATAAACGTACCTCCACATACAGTTACCATACCAAGTGATAAACGTGCCTCCACATACAGTTACCATACTGAGTGATAAACGTGCCTCCACATACAGTTACAATACTGAGTGATAAACGTACCTCCACATACAGTTACCATACCGAGTGATAAACGTGCCTCCCTATACAGTTACCATACTGAGTGATAAACGTGCCTCCACATACAGTTACAATACTGAGTGATAAACGTGCCTCCACATACAGTTACCATACTGAGTGATAAACGTGCCTCCCCATACAGTTACCATACTGAGTGATAAACGTGCCTCCACATAAAGTTACCATACTGAGTGGTAAACGTGCCTCCACATACAGTTACCATACTGAGTGATAAACGTGCTTACATAGAGTTACCATACTGAGTGATACACGTGCCTCCACATACAGTTATCATACTGAGTGATACACGTGCCTCTACATACAAGTGATAAACGTGCCTCCACATACAGTTATCATACTGAGTGATAAACGTACCTCAACATACAGTTACCATACCGAGTGATAAACGTGCCTCCACATACAGTTACCATACTGAGTGATAAACGTGCCTCCGCATACAGTTATCATACTGAGTGATAAACGTACCTCCACATACAGTTACCATACCGAGTGATAAACGTGCCTCCACATACAGTTACCATACTGAGTGATAAACGTGCCTCCACTTACAGTTACCATATTGAGTGATAAACGTGCCTTCACATACAGTTACCATACTGAGTGATAAACGTGCCTCCGCATACAGTTATCATACTGAGTGATAAACGTACCTCCACATACAGTTACCATACCGAGTGATAAACGTGCCTCCACATACAGTTACCATACTGAGTGATAAACGTGCCTCCACTTACAGTTACCATACTGAGTGATAAACGTGCCTTCACATACAGTTACCATACTGAGTGATAAACGTGCCTCCACATACAAGTGATAAACGTGCCTCCACATACAGTTACCATACTGAGTGATAAACGTGCCTCCACATAGAGTTACCATACTGAGTGATAAAGTGCCTCCACTTACAGTTACCATACTGAGTGATAAACGTGCCTTCACATACAGTTACCATACCGAGTGATAAACGTGCCTCCACATACAGTTACCATACTGAGTGATAAACGTGCCTCCACATACAAGTGATAAACGTGCCTCCACATACAGTTATCATACTGAGTGATAAACGTACCTCCACATACAGTTACCATACTGAGTGATAAACGTGCCTCCACATACAGTTACCATACTGAGCGATAAACGTGCCTCCACATACAGTTACCATACTCAGTGATAAACGTGCCTCCACATACAGTTACCATACTCAGTGATAAACGTGCCTCCACATACATTTACCATACTGAGTGATAAACGTGCCTCCACATACAGTTACCATACTGAGTGATAAACGTGCCTCCACATACAGTTACCATACTCAGTGATAAACGTGCCTCAACATACAGTTATCATACTCAGTGATAAACGTGCCTCCACATACAGTTACCATACTCAGTGATAAACGTGCCTCCACATACAGTTACCATACTGAGTGATAAACGTGCCTCCACATACAGTTACCATACTCAGTGATAAACGTGCCTCCACATACAGTTACAATACTGAGTGATTAACGTGCCTCCACATACAGTTACCATACTGAGTGATAAACGTGCCTCCCCATACAGTTACCATACTGAGTGATAAACGTGCCTCCACATAAAGTTACCATACTGAGTGGTAAACGTGCCTCCACATACAGTTACCATACTGAGTGATAAACGTGCTTACATACAGTCACCATACTGAGTGATACACGTGCCTCCACGTACAGTTATCATACTGAGTGATACACGTGCCTCTACATACAAGTGATAAACGTGCCTCCACATACAGTTATCATACTGAGTGATAAACGTACCTCAACATACAGTTACCATACCGAGTGATAAACGTGCCTCCACATACAGTTACCATACTGAGTGATAAACGTGCCTCCGCATACAGTTATCATACTAAGTGATAAACGTACCTCCACATACAGTTACCATACCGAGTGATAAACGTGCCTCCACATACAGTTACCATACTGAGTGATAAAGTGCCTCCACTTACAGTTACCATACTGAGTGATAAACGTGCCTTCACATACAGTTACCATACTGAGTGATAAACGTGCCTCCACATACAGTTACCATACTGAGTGATAAACGTGCCTCCACATACAGTTACCATACTGAGTGATAAACGTGCCTCCACATACAAGTGATAAACGTGCCTCCACATACAGTTATCATACTGAGTGATAAACGTGCCTCCACATACAGTTACCATACTGAGTGATAAAGTGCCTCCACTTACAGTTACCATACTGAGTGATAAACGTGCCTTCACATACAGTTACCATACTGAGTGATAAACGTGCCTCCACATACAAGTGATAAACGTGCCTCCACATACAGTTATCATACTGAGTGATAAACGTATCTCCACATACAGTTACCATACCGAGTGATAAACGTGCCTCCACATACAGTTACCATACTGAGTGATAAACGTGCCTCCACATACAAGTGATAAACGTGCCTCCACATACAAGTGATAAACGTGCCTCCACATACAGTTATCATACTGAGTGATAAACGTACCTCCACATACAGTTACCATACCGAGTGATAAACGTGCCTCCACATACAGTTACCATACTGGGCGATAAACGTGCCTCCACATACAGTTACCATACTGAGTGATAAACGTGCCTCCACTTACAGTTACCATACTGAGTGATAAACGTGCCTCCACATACAGTTACAATACTGAGTGATAAACGTGCTCACATACAGTTACCATACTGAGTGATACACGTGCCTCCACATACAGTTATCATACTGAGTGATACACGTGCCTCTACATACAAGTGATAAACGTGCCTCCACATACAGTTATCATACTGAGTGATAAACGTACCTCCACATACAGTTACCATACCAAGTGATAAACGTGCCTCCACATACAGTTACCATACTGAGTGATAAACGTGCCTCCACATACAGTTACAATACTGAGTGATAAACGTACCTCCACATACAGTTACCATACCGAGTGATAAACGTGCCTCCCTATACAGTTACCATACTGAGTGATAAACGTGCCTCCACATACAGTTACAATACTGAGTGATAAACGTGCCTCCACATACAGTTACCATACTGAGTGATAAACGTGCCTCCCCATACAGTTACCATACTGAGTGATAAACGTGCCTCCACATAAAGTTACCATACTGAGTGGTAAACGTGCCTCCACATACAGTTACCATACTGAGTGATAAACGTGCTTACATAGAGTTACCATACTGAGTGATACACGTGCCTCCACATACAGTTATCATACTGAGTGATACACGTGCCTCTACATACAAGTGATAAACGTGCCTCCACATACAGTTATCATACTGAGTGATAAACGTACCTCAACATACAGTTACCATACCGAGTGATAAACGTGCCTCCACATACAGTTACCATACTGAGTGATAAACGTGCCTCCGCATACAGTTATCATACTGAGTGATAAACGTACCTCCACATACAGTTACCATACCGAGTGATAAACGTGCCTCCACATACAGTTACCATACTGAGTGATAAACGTGCCTCCACTTACAGTTACTATACTGAGTGATAAACGTGCCTTCACATACAGTTACCATACTGAGTGATAAACGTGCCTCCACATACAAGTGATAAACGTGCCTCCACATACAGTTACCATACTGAGTGATAAACGTGCCTCCACATAGAGTTACCATACTGAGTGATAAAGTGCCTCCACTTACAGTTACCATACTGAGTGATAAACGTGCCTTCACATACAGTTACCATACCGAGTGATAAACGTGCCTCCACATACAGTTACCATACTGAGTGATAAACGTGCCTCCACATACAAGTGATAAACGTGCCTCCACATACAGTTATCATACTGAGTGATAAACGTACCTCCACATACAGTTACCATACCGAGTGATAAACGTGCCTCCACATACAGTTACCATATTGGGCGATAAACGTGCCTCCACATACAGTTACCATACTGAGTGATAAACGTGCCTCCACTTACAGTTACTATACTGAGTGATAAACGTGCCTCCACATACAGTTACCATACTGAGTGATAAACGTGCCTCCACATAAAGTTACCATACTGAGTGATAAACGTGCCTCCACATACAGTTACCATACTGAGTGATAAACGTGCCTCCACTTACAGTTACTATACTGAGTGATAAACGTGCCTCCACATACAGTTACCATACTGAGTGATAAACGTGCCTCCACATAAAGTTACCATACTGAGTGATAAACGTGCCTCCACATACAGTTACCATACTGAGTGATAAACGTGCCTCCACATAGAGTTACCATACTGAGTGATAAACGTGCCTCCACATACAGTTACCATACTGAGTGATAACTGTGCCTCCACATACAGTTACCATACTGAGTGATAAACGTGCCTCCACATACAGTTACCATACTGAGTGATAAACGTGCCTCCACATACAGTTACCATACTGAGTGATAAACGTGCCTCCACATACAGTTACCATACTGAGTGATAACTGTGCCTCCACATACAGTTGCTATACTGAGTGATAAACCTGCCTCTACATACAGTTACCATACTGAGTGATAAACGTGTCTCCACATACAGTTACCATACTGAGTGATTAACGTGCCTCCACATACAGTTAACATACTGAGTGATAAACGTGTCTCCACATACAGTTACCATACTGAGTGATTAACGTGCCTCCACATACAGTTACCATACTGAGTGTTAAACGTGCCTCCACATACAGTTACCATACTCAGTGATAAACGTGCCTCCACATACAGTTACCTTACTCAGTGATAAACGTGCCTCCACATACAGTTACCATACTGAGTGATAAACGTGCCTCCACATACAGTTACCATACTGAGTGATAAACGTGCCTCCACATACAGTTACCATACTCAGTGATAAACGTGCCTCAACATACAGTTATCATACTCAGTGATAAACGTGCCTCCACATCTAGTTACCATACTCAGTGATAAACGTGCCTCCACATACAGTTACCATACTGAGTGATAAACGTGCCTCCACATACAGTTACCATACTCAGCGATAAACGTGCCTCCACATACAGTTACCATACTGAGCGATAAACGTGCCTTCACGTACAGTTACCATACTGAGTGATAAACGTGCCTCCACATACAGTTACCATACTGAGTGATAAACGTGCCTCCACATACAGTTACCATACTCAGTGATAAACGTGCCTCCACATACAGTTACCATACTCAGTGATAAACGTGCCTCCACTTACAGAGTTACCATACTGAGTGATAAACGTGCCTCCACATACAGTTACCATACTGGGCGATAAACGTGCCTCCACATACAGTTACCATACTCAGTGATAAACGTGCCTCCACATACAGTTACCATACTCAGTGATAAACGTGCCTCCACATACAGTTACCATACTCAGTGATAAACGTGCCTCCACATACAGTTACCATACTCAGTGATAAACGTGCCTCCACATACAGTTATCATACTGAGTGATAAACGTGCCTCCACATACAGTTACCATACTGAGTGATAAACGTGCCTCCACATACAGTTACCATACTGAGCGATAAACGTGCCTCCACATACAGTTACCATACTCAGTGATAAACGTGCCTTCACATACAGTTACCATACTCAGTGATAAACGTGCCTCCACATACAGTTACCATACTCAGTGATAAACGTGCCTCCACATACAGTTGCCATACTGAGTGATAAACGTGCCTTCGCGTACAGTCACCATACTGAGTGATAAACGTGCCTCCACATACAGTTACCATACTGAGTGATAAACGTGCCTTCACATACAGTTACCATACTGAGTGATAAACGTGCCTCCACATACAAGTGATAAACGTGCCTCCACATACAGTTACCATACCGAGTGATAAACGTGCCTCCACATACAAGTGATAAACGTGCCTCCACATACAGTTATCATACTGAGTGATAAACGTGCCTCCACATACAGTTACCATACTGAGTGATAAAGTGCCTCCACTTACAGTTACCATACTGAGTGATAAACGTGCCTTCACATACAGTTACCATACTGAGTGATAAACGTGCCTCCACATACAAGTGATAAACGTGCCTCCACATACAGTTATCATACTGAGTGATAAACGTATCTCCACATACAGTTACCATACCGAGTGATAAACGTGCCTCCACATACAGTTACCATACTGAGTGATAAACGTGCCTCCACATACAAGTGATAAACGTGCCTCCACATACAGTTATCATACTGAGTGATAAACGTACCTCCACATACAGTTACCATACCGAGTGATAAACCTGCCTCCACATACAGTTACCATACTGGGCGATAAACGTGCCTCCACATACAGTTACCATACTGAGTGATAAACGTGCCTCCACTTACAGTTACCATACTGAGTGATAAACGTGCCTCCACATACAGTTACCATACTGAGTGATAAACGTGCTCACATACAGTTACCATACTGAGTGATACACGTGCCTCCACATACAGTTATCATATTGAGTGATACACGTGCCTCTACATACAAGTGATAAACGTGCCTCCACATACAGTTATCATACTGAGTGATAAACGTACCTCCACATACAGTTACAATACTGAGTGATAAACGTACCTCCACATACAGTTACCATACCGAGTGATAAACGTGCCTCCCTATACAGTTACCATACTGAGTGATAAACGTGCCTCCACATACAGTTACCATACTGAGTGATAAACGTGCCTCCCCATACAGTTACCATACTGAGTGATAAACGTGCCTCCACATAAAGTTACCATACTGAGTGGTAAACGTGCCTCCACATACAGTTACCATACTGAGTGATAAACGTGCTTACATACAGTTACCATACTGAGTGATACACGTGCCTCCACATACAGTTATCATACTGAGTGATACACGTGCCTCTACATACAAGTGATAAACGTGCCTCCACATACAGTTATCATACTGAGTGATACACGTGCCTCTACATACAAGTGATAAACGTGCCTCCACATACAGTTATCATACTGAGTGATAAACGTACCTCAACATACAGTTACCATACCGAGTGATAAACGTGCCTCCACATACAGTTACCATACTGAGTGATAAACGTGCCTCCGCATACAGTTATCCTACTGAGTGATAAACGTACCTCCACATACAGTTACCATACCGAGTGATAAACGTGCCTCCACATACAGTTACCATACTGAGTGATAAACGTGCCTCCACTTACAGTTACCATACTGAGTGATAAACGTGCCTTCACATACAGTTACCATACTGAGTGATAAACGTGCCTCCACATACAAGTGATAAACGTGCCTCCACATACAGTTACCATACTGAGTGATAAACGTGCCTCCACATACAAGTGATAAACGTGCCTCCACATACAGTTATCATACTGAGTGATAAACGTGCCTCCACATACAGTTACCATACTGAGTGATAAAGTGCCTCCACTTTCAGTTACCATACTGAGTGATAAACGTGCCTTCACATACAGTTACCATACTGAGTGATAAACGTGCCTCCACATACAGTTACCATACTCAGTGATAAACGTATCTCCACATACAGTTACCATACCGAGTGATAAACGTGCCTCCACATACAGTTACCATACTGAGTGATAAACGTGCCTCCATATACAAGTGATAAACGTGCCTCCACATACAGTTATCATACTGAGTGATAAACGTACCTCCACATACAGTTACCATACCGAGTGATAAACGTGCCTCCACATACAGTTACCATACTGGGCGATAAACGTGCCTCCACATACAGTTACCATACTGAGTGATAAACGTGCCTCCACTTACAGTTACCATACTGAGTGATAAACGTGCCTCCACATACAGTTGCCATACTGAGCGATAAACGTGCCTCCACATAAAGTTACCATACTGAGTGATAAACGTGCCTCCACATACAGTTACCATACTGAGTGATAAACGTGCCTCCACATAAAGTTGCCATACTGAGTGATAAACGTGCCTCCACATACAGTTACCATACTGAGTGATAACTGTGCCTCCACATACAGTTACCATACTGAGTGATAAACGTGCCTCCACATACAGTTACCATACTGAGTGATAAACGTGCCTCCACATACAGTTACCATACTGAGTGATAAACGTGCCTCCACATACAGTTACCATACTGAGTGATAACTGTGCCTCCACATACAGTTGCTATACTGAGTGATAAACCTGCCTCTACATACAGTTACCATACTGAGTGATAAACGTGTCTCCACATACAGTTACCTTACTGAGCGATTAACGTGCCTCCACATACAGTTACCATACTGAGTGATAACTGTGCCTCCACATAAAGTTACCATACTGAGTGATAAACGTGCCTCCACATACAGTTACCATACTGAGTGATAAACGTGCCTCCACATACAGTTACCATACTGAGTGATAAACGTGCCTCCACATACAGTTACCATACTGAGCGATAAACGTGCCTCCACATACAGTTACCATACTCAGTGATAAACCTGCCTCCACATACAGTTACCATACTCAGTGATAAACGTGCCTCCACATACATTTACCATACTGAGTGATAAACGTGCCTCCACATACAGTTACCATACTGAGTGATAAACGTGCCTCCACATACAGTTACCATACTCAGTGATAAACGTGCCTCAACATAGAGTTATCATACTCAGTGATAAACGTGCCTCCACATACAGTTACCATACTCAGTGATAAACGTGCCTCCACATACAGTTACCATACTGAGTGATAAACGTGCCTCCACATACAGTTACCATACTCAGTGATAAACGTGCCTCCACATACAGTTACCATACTGAGCGATAAACGTGCCTTCACGTACAGTTACCATACTGAGTGATAAACGTGCCTCCACATACAGTTACCATACTCAGTGATAAACGTGCCTCCACATACAGTTACCATACTCAGTGATAAACGTGCCTCCACATACAGTTACCATACTCAGTGATAAACGTGCCTCCACTTACAGAGTTACCATACTGAGTGATAAACGTGCCTCCACATACAGTTACCATACTGGGCGATAAATGTGCCTCCACATACAGTTACCATACTGAGTGATAAACGTGCCTCCACATACAGTTACAATACTGAGTGATAAACGTGCCTCCACATACAGTTACCATACTGAGTGATAAACGTGCCTCCCCATACAGTTACCATACTGAGTGATAAACGTGCCTCCACATAAAGTTACCATACTGAGTGGTAAACGTGCCTCCACATACAGTTACCATACTGAGTGATAAACGTGCTTACATACAGTCACCATACTGAGTGATACACGTACCTCCACGTACAGTTATCAAACTGAGTGATACACGTGCCTCTACATACAAGTGATAAACTTGCCTCCACATACAGTTATCATACTGAGTGATAAACGTACCTCAACATACAGTTACCATACCGAGTGATAAACGTGCCTCCACATACAGTTACCATACTGAGTGATAAACGTGCCTCCGCATACAGTTATCATACTAAGTGATAAACGTACCTCCACATACAGTTACCATACCGAGTGATAAACGTGCCTCCACATACAGTTACCATACTGAGTGATAAAGTGCCTCCACTTACAGTTACCATACTGAGTGATAAACGTGCCTTCACATACAGTTACCATACTGAGTGATAAACGTGCCTCCACATACAAGTGATAAACGTGCCTCCACATACAGTTACCATACTGAGTGATAAACGTGCCTCCACATACAAGTGATAAACGTGCCTCCACATACAGTTATCATACTGAGTGATAAACGTGCCTCCACATACAGTTACCATACTGAGTGATAAAGTGCCTCCACTTACAGTTACCATACTGAGTGATAAACGTGCCTTCACATACAGTTACCATACTGAGTGATAAACGTGCCTCCACATACAAGTGATAAACGTGCCTCCACATACAGTTATCATACTGAGTGATAAACGTATCTCCACATACAGTTACCCTACCGAGTGATAAACGTGCCTCCACATACAGTTACCATACTGAGTGATAAACGTGCCTCCACATACAAGTGATAAACGTGCCTCCACATACAGTTATCATACTGAGTGATAAACGTACCTCCACATACAGTTACCATACCGAGTGATAAACGTGCCTCCACATACAGTTACCATACTGGGCGATAAACGTGCCTCCACATACAGTTACCATACTGAGTGATAAACTTGCCTCCACTTACAGTTACCATACTGAGTGATAAACGTGCCTCCACATACAGTTACCATACTGAGTGATAAACGTGCTCACATACAGTTACCATACTGAGTGATACACGTGCCTCCACATACAGTTATCATACTGAGTGATACACGTGCCTCTACATACAAGTGATAAACGTGCCTCCACATACAGTTATCATACTGAGTGATAAACGTACCTCCACATACAGTTACCATACCAAGCGATAAACGTGCCTCGACATACAGTTACCATACTGAGTGATAAACGTGCCTCCACATACAGTTACAATACTGAGTGATAAACGTACCTCCACATACAGTTACCACACCGAGTGATAAACGTGCCTCCCTATACAGTTACCATACTGAGTGATAAACGTGCCTCCACATACAGTTACAATACTGAGTGATAAACGTGCCTCCACATACAGTTACCATACTGAGTGATAAACGTGCCTCCCCATACAGTTACCATACTGAGTGATAAACGTGCCTCCACATAAAGTTACCATACTGAGTGGTAAACGTGCCTCCACATACAGTTACCATACTGAGTGATAAACGTGCTTACATACAGTTACCATACTGAGTGATACACGTGCCTCCACATACAGTTATCATACTGAGTGAGGGGGCCTCCCTGGTGTAGTGGTTAGCGCACTAGACCGCAGATCAATAGGTCCTGGGTTCGAATCCGGGCTCGGGCACCTAATCTGGGGCATGTTTCATTCCTTCATCCTTCATCGTCTCGGGAGGTTCCTTGGCCCAATTTAGCCTGTATGTGCACAAAAGTGGCCTAAAACACCAACATTCCATTCCATACTGAGTGATACACGTGCCTCTACATACAAGTGATAAACGTGCCTCCACATACAGTTATCATACTGAGTGATAAACGTACCTCAACATACAGTTACCATACCGAGTGATAAACGTGCCTCCACATACAGTTACCATACTGAGTGATAAACGTGCCTCCGCATACAGTTATCATACTGAGTGATAAACGTACCTCCACATACAGTTACCATACCGAGTGATAAACGTGCCTCCACATACAGTTACCATACTGAGTGATAAACGTGCCTCCACTTACAGTTACCATACTGAGTGATAAACGTGCCTTCACATACAGTTACCATACTGAGTGATAAACGTGCCTCCACATACAAGTGATAAACGTGCCTCCACATACAGTTACCATACTGAGTGATAAACGTGCCTCCACATACAGTTACCATACTGAGTGATAAAGTGCCTCCACTTACAGTTACCATACTGAGTGATAAACGTGCCTTCACATACAGTTACCATACCGAGTGATAAACGTGCCTCCACATACAGTTACCATACTGAGTGATAAACGTGCCTCCACATACAAGTGATAAACGTGCCTCCACATACAGTTATCATACTGAGTGATAAACGTACCTCCACATACAGTTACCATACCGAGTGATAAACGTGCCTCCACATACAGTTACCATATTGGGCGATAAACGTGCCTCCACATACAGTTACCATACTGAGTGATAAACGTGCCTCCACTTACAGTTACTATACTGAGTGATAAACGTGCCTCCACATACAGTTACCATACTGAGTGATAAACGTGTCTCCACATAAAGTTACCATACTGAGTGATAAACGTGCCTCCACATACAGTTACCATACTGAGTGATAAACGTGCCTCCACATAAAGTTACCATACTGAGTGATAAACGTGCCTCCACATACAGTTACCATACTGAGTGATAACTGTGCCTCCACATACAGTTACCATACTGAGTGATAAACGTGCCTCCACATACAGTTACCATACTGAGTGATAAACGTGCCTCCACATACAGTTACCATACTGAGTGATAAACGTGCCTCCACATACAGTTACCATACTGAGTGATAACTGTGCCTCCACATACAGTTGCTATGCTGAGTGATAAACCTGCCTCTACATACAGTTACCATACTGAGTGATAAACGTGTCTCCACATACAGTTACCATACTGAGTGATTAACGTGCCTCCACATACAGTTACCATACTGAGTGATAAACGTGTCTCCACATACAGTTACCATACTGAGTGATTAACGTGCCTCCACATACAGTTACCATACTGAGTGATAAACGTGCCTCCACATACAGTTACCATACTGAGTGATAAACGTGCCTCCACATACAGTTACCATACTGAGCGATAAACGTGCCTCCACATACAGTTACCATACTCAGTGATAAACGTGCCTCCACATACAGTTACCTTACTCAGTGATAAACGTGCCTCCACATACAGTTACCATACTGAGTGATAAACGTGCCTCCACATACAGTTACCATACTCAGTGATAAACGTGCCTCAACATACAGTTATCATACTCAGTGATAAACGTGCCTCCACATCTAGTTACCATACTCAGTGATAAACGTGCCTCCACATAGAGTTACCATACTGAGTGATAAACGTGCCTCCACATACAGTTACCATACTCAGCGATAAACGTGCCTCCACATACAGTTACCATACTGAGCGATAAACGTGCCTTCACGTACAGTTACCATACTGAGTGATAAACGTGCCTCCACATACAGTTACCATACTCAGTGATAAACGTGCCTCCACATACAGTTACCATACTCAGTGATAAACGTGCCTCCACATACAGTTACCATACTCAGTGATACACGTTCCTCCACTTACAGAGTTACCATACTGAGTGATAAACGTGCCTCCACATACAGTTACCATACTGGGCGATAAACGTGCCTCCACATACAGTTACCATACTCAGTGATAAACGTGCCTCCACATACAGTTACCATACTCAGTGATAAACGTGCCTCCACATACAGTTACCATACTCAGTGATAAACGTGCCTCCACATACAGTTACCATACTCAGTGATAAACGTGCCTCCACATACAGTTATCATACTGAGTGATAAACGTGCCTCCACATACAGTTACCATACTGAGTGATAAACGTGCCTCCACATACAGTTACCATACTGAGCGATAAACGTGCCTCCACATACAGGTACCATACTCAGTGATAAACGTGCCTTCACATACAGTTACCATACTCAGTGATAAACGTGCCTCCACATACAGTTACCATACTGAGTGATAAACGTGCCTCCACATACAGTTACCATACTGAGTGATAAACGTGCCTCCACATACAGTTACCATACTCAGTGATAAACGTGCCTCCACATACAGTTACCATACTGGGTGATAAACGTGCCTCCACATACAGTTACCATACTGGGCGATAAACGTGCCTCCACATACAGTTACCATACTCAGTGATAAACGTGCCTCCACATACAGTTACCATACTCAGTGATAAACGTGCCTCCACATACAGTTGCCATACTGAGTGATAAACGTGCCTTCGCGTACAGTCACCATACTGGGTGATAAACGTGCCTCCACATACAGTTACCATACTGAGTGATAAACGTGCCTCCACATACAGTTACCATACTGAGTGATAAACATGCCTCCACATAAGTTGCCATACTGAGTGATAAACGTGCCTCCACATACAGTTACCATACTCAGTGATAAACGTGCCTCCAAATACAGTTGCCATACTGAGTGATAAACGTGCCTCCACATACAGTTACCATACTCAGTGATAAACGTGCCTCCACATACAGTTGCCATACTGAGTGATAAACATGCCTCCACATACAGTTACCATACCGAGTGATAAACGTGCCTCCACATACAGTTACCATACTGAGTGATAAACGTGCCTTCACATACAGTTGCCATACTGAGTGATAAACGTGCCTCCACATACAGTTACCATACTGAGTGATAAACGTGCCTCCACATACAGTTACCATACTGAGTGATAAACGTGCCTCCACATACAGTTGCCATACTGAGTGATAAACATGCCTCCACATACAGTTACCATACTGAGTGATAAACGTGCCTCCACTACAGTTACCATACTGAGTGATAAACGTGCCTCTACATACAGTTACTATACTGAGTGATAAACGTGCCTCCACATACAGTTACCATACTGAGTGATAAACGTGCCTCCACATACAGTTGCCATACTGAGTGATAAACGTGCCTCCACATACAGTTACCATACTCAGTGATAAACGTGCCTCCACATACAGTTGCCATACTGAGTGATAAACGTGCCTTCACGTACAGTTACCATACTGAGTGATACCCGTGCCTCCACATACAGTTACCATGCTGAGTGATAAACGTGCCTCCACATACAGTTACCATACTGAGTGATAAACGTGCCTCCACATACAGTTACCATACTGAGTGATAAACGTGCCTCCACATAAAGTTACCATACTGAGTGATAAACGTGCCTCCACATACAGTTACCATACTCAGTGATAACTGTGCCTCCACATAAAGTTACCATACTGAGTGATAAACGTGCCTCCACATACAGTTACCATACTCAGTGATAAACGTGCCTCCACATACAGTTGCCATACGGAGTGATAAACGTGCCTCCACATACAGTTACCATACTGAGTGATAACTGTGCCTCCACATAAAGTTACCATACTGAGTGATAAACGTGCCTCCACATACAGTTACCATACTCAGTGATAAACGTGCCTCCACATACAGTTACCATACTGAGTGATAAACGTGCCTCCACATACAGTTGCCATACTGAGTGATAAACGTGCCTCCACATACAGTTGCCATACTGAGTGATAAACGTGCCTTCACATATCACAATCCAGTCGTCAGGGCGTCCCATGGTAGCGGCGAAGGCTCTGCGAACCGTAGATTAATAATACCCTGAGAATATCAAGTAATATGATTGAACAGATGGTTTTAAAACCATGAAAGTGAACAACGGTGAAACGATAAAGTGAATAAGTTGTCAGAATATAAAACTATGAATGTTGGCATCGATGTTGGTTTTAAAACTAAGCTTTCGAGATTAATAAATATAGCAAGGTGCACTGTTTGATAGCAAACGTAGACTAGATCTCATATACATTTGACTGGATTTATTGCAGATAAATAGTGTAGAATCTTTTGATGAGGTACATTATTAAATAAGTCTTTTAGATTTATTGCTCTGTAATATTTATCCCTTGTTTGTTGAAACTCAACACATCTCAACAGAATGTGCTCCACTGCCAGGGGTTCCTGACAGGGAATACATTCCGGAGGTGGGTCTCCTTTGAGGAGATACTAAACAGGATCAATATCCCGGCACTTCAATAGTGAATGGATGAGACATGCCCCAGACTAGATGCCCGGGCCCGGATTCGAACCCAGGACCTTATAAAGTGAACCGGGGTTTTCTTTGTGAAGTAAGGACAATGGTTATATTTGTGAAGTGTGAACCGGGGTTTTCTTTGTGAAGTAAGGACAATGGTTATATTTGTGAAGTGTGAACCGGGGTTTTCTTTGTGAAGTAAGGACAATGGTTATATTTGTGAAGTGTGAACCGGGGTTTTCTTTGTGAAGTAAGGACAATGGTTATATTTGTGAAGTGTGAACCGGGGTTTTCTTTGTGAAGTAAGGACAATGGTTATATTTGTGAAGTGTGAACCGGGGTTTTCTTTGTGAAGTAAGGACAATGGTTCTATTTATGAAGTGTGAACCGAGGTTTTCTTTGTGAAGTGAGAACAATGGTTCTATTTGTGAAGTGTGAACCGGGGTTTTCTTTGTGAAGAATGGACAATGGTTCTATTCCTGAAATATGGACAATGGTTCTATTTATGAAGTGTGGACCTCGTTTCTCACTGTGGTTATAAACTGGCCTTTTTTTGCATGTACACTTGTTGTCATTAATTATATTACTTAATAATTATGCAGTAGTATTTGCATGGTGGTGTTGCGCCTGCGTTAAATCGTAATCATAACTCAACATACGTTTCATTTCATTGTTATCTTTTTATTGGAATTTAATTCTACATCGACATGCAACATCAGTTACAATCAAACAATTGCCAAAACCAAATCTAAAGAGTATGATTTAACATGCGTGGCTCAAATAGTTCTCTCGTGTTCTTGCCATCTCCTTAACATATCTCCTTAACACCTGATCCAGAACTACAGGTGCTGACACCTGATCCAGAACTGCAGGTGCTGACACCTGATCCAGAACTACAGGTGCTGACACCTGATCTAGGACGTAATGTGCTGACACCTGATCCAGAAAGGGATGTGCTGACAGCTGATCCAGGACGGGATGTGCTTGCCACTTGATCCAGGACGGGATGTGCTGACAGGTGATCCAGGACGGGATATGCTGACAGCTGATCCAGGACGGGATGTGCTGACAGCTGATCAAGGGCGGGATGTGCTTGCCACTTGATCCAGGACGGGATGTGCTGACAGCTGATCCAGGACGGGATGTGCTGACAGCTGATCCAGGACGGGATGTGATGACAGCTGATCCAGGACGGGATGTGCTGACAGCCGGACAAGGGCGGGATGTGCTGACAGCTGATCCAGGACGGGATGTGCTGACAGGTGATCCAGGACGGGATGTGCTGACAGGTGATCCAGGACGGGATGTGCTGACAGGTGATCCAGGACGGGATGTGCTGACAGCTGATCCAGGACGGTGTTCAGACCTGATCCAGGGCTTGCTTCAGGTCCTTCACGAGGTCGACTGCATCCTCCACACCGACACTGAGGGACGAAGTGTAGCGTGCTTAGAGCGCTTCACGGGACCTCACCAACCACGGGGGAGGGGGCGGGGGGGGCTGAACCCCGCAGTGTGAGGCTGTATGGACTTACCAGACAACCACCCACAATAGTAAAGGGAAACCCTGGGGTACCACGGAAACAGCTAGTTAAGATAACACTGCAACCATACTTTTGGCCGTAAGCGGGAGAAAACGTTTCGGTCGCAAATTTCATTAATGGCAATAGATCAAACCCAGACACTTGTCTCTTTCAAGGGGGACTGGTGCCGAACTGATTTGTGGAGCTTACTCTCTGAGACAGAGATACACACAGAGACAAATTTTAATCGTATTGCCAAGAAAGAGATTTAAATCATATGGTCCAGAAAGAGATTTAAATCCTATTGCTAAGAAAGAAATTTAAATCATATTACTCAGAAAGAGATTTAATCATAGTGTCTCTATACCTCCCTATCGCGGCAGGCTGTGTGAGGCCGTGAGGCTGTGAGGCTGTGAGACTGAGTGAGGCTGTGTGAGGCCGTGAGGCTGTGTGAGGCTGTGTGAGGCTGTGTGAGGTTGGGTGAGGCTGTGTGAGACTGAGTGAGGCTGTGTGAGGCTTTGTGAGGCTGTGTGAGGTTGGGTGAGGCTGTGTGAGACTGAGTGAGGCTGTAAGACTGTGTAAGGCTTTGTGAGGCTGTGTAAGGCTGTGTGAGGTTGTGCGAGACTGGGTGAGGCTGTGAGGCTGTGTGAGGCTGTGTGAGGCTGTGTGAGGCTGTGTGAGGCTGTGAGGCTGTGTGAAGCTGTGTGAGGCTGTGTGAGGCTGAGTGAGGCTGTGTGAGGCTGTGTGAGGCTGTCAGAGGCTGTGTGAGGCTGTGTGAGGCTGTGTAAGGCTGTGTGAGGCTGTGAGGCTGTGTGAGGCTGTGTGAGGCTGTGTGAGGCTGTGTGAGGCTGTGTGAGGCTGTGTGAGGCTGAGTGATGCTGGGTGAGGTACGCTGGCCTGGCTCCGACCTGAGGCGGATGAGGCCGTCAGTGATGAGGCCCTCCCGCCGCTCCGCGTCATCCATGACCATGGGCCCGTGGGTCATGGTGGCCGGGTGCTCCACCAGGCTCTCCACTCCCCCCAGCGACACCGCCAGGGTGATCAGCCGCACGCCCTGGGGGTGACAGAGGTATGGGGTGTGAGTGGACTGGGGGTGACAGAGGTACAGGGTGTGGGGGGACTGGGGGTGACAGAGGTACAGGGTGTGGGGGGACTGGGGGTGACAGAGGTACAGGGTGTGGGGGGACTGGGGGTGATAGAGGTATGGGGTGTGAGTGGACTGGGGGTGACAGAGGTACAGGGTGTGGGGGGACTGGGGGTGACAGAGGTACAGGGTGTGGGGGGACTGGGGGTGATAGAGGTATGGGGTGTGAGTGGACTGGGGGTGACAGAGGTACAGGGTGTGGGGGGACTGGGGGTGACAGAGGTATGGGGTGTGAGTGGACTGGGGTTGACAGAGGTACAGGGTGTGGGGGGACTGGGGGTGACAGAGGTACAGGGTGTGGGGGGGCTGGCCGTGACAGAGGTACAGGGTGTGAAGGGCTGGGGCTGGGGGTGACAGAGGTACAGGGTGTGAGGGGCTAGGGGTGACAGAGGTACAGGGTGTGAGGGGCTAGGGGTGACAGAGGTACAGGGTGTGAGGGGTTGTGGGTGACAGAGGTACAGGGTGTGAGGGGCTGGGGTGACAGAGGTACAGTGTGTGAGGGGCTGGGGGTGACAGAGGTACAGGGTGTGAGGGGCTGTGGGTGACAGAGGTACAGGGTGTCGGGGGGGCTAGGGGTGACAGAGGTACAGGGTGTGAGGGGCTGGGGGTGACAGAGGTACAGGGTGTCGGGGGGGCTAGGGGTGACAGAGGTACAGGGTGTGAGGGGCTGGGGGTGACAGAGGTACAGGGTGTCGGGGGGGCTAGGGGTGACAGAGGTACAGGGTGTGAGGGGCTGGGGGTGACAGAGGTACAGGGTGTGAGGGGCTGGGGTGATAGAGGTACAGGATGTGAGGGGCTGGGGGTGACAGAGGTACAGGGTGTTGGGGGCTAGGGCTGGGGGTGACAGAGGTACAGGGTGTGAGGGCTAGGGGTGACAGAGGTACAGGGTGTGGGGGGCTAGGGGTGACAGAGGTATAGGGTGTGAGGGGCTAGGGGTGACAGAGGTACAGGGTGTGGGGGGCTAGGGGTGACAGAGGTACAGGGTGTGGGGGGCTGTGGGTGACAGAGGTACATGGTGTCGGGGGCTAGGGGTGACAGAGGTACAGGGTGTGGGGGGACTGGGGGAGACAGGTAATCCTGGGACCATGATACAGCAAGGGGTTGTCACCATGTACGGCGCTGTACGGCGCTGTATTTAGTTCCAAATATCCGCCACCCTCTATCCCTCCAAGATGGTTCCAAACCCGCCTCCACCAAGTCCCTCTACCACTGTCCTAGCTGATACCAAGTCTCCCTCTTCCCCCTACCGCGACCATTCTCCTGGATGGTTGCAAATCTCTCTCTACCTAGTACCTCGATCATTCTCTTTGCTGGTTCCAAATCTCTCTTTACCTAGTACCTCGACCATCCTTCTGGCTAGTTCCAAGCCTCTCTCTACCCCTTAGCTCGACGATTCGCATGGCTGGTTCCAAACCTCTCTACATAGTACCTCGACCATTCTCCTGGCTAGTTCCAAGCTTTTCTGTTTTCCTTTACTCAATCATTCTTCTGGCTGGTTCCAAGCCTCACTCTTTCCTTAACTTCGATCATTGTCTTGGCTGGTTCCAAGCCTCACTCTTCCCATACTTCGACCATTTTCATGGCTGGTTCCAAATCTCTCTCTACCTAGTACCTCGACCATTCTCCTGGCTAGTTCCAAGCCTGTCCGTTTTCCTTACTTCCACCATCCTCCTGGCTGGTTCAAAGCCTCTCTTTACCCTGTACCTCGACTATTCTCCTGGCTGGTTCCAAACCTCCCTCTACCCCGTACCTCGACCATCCTCCTGGCTGGCTCCAAGGGTCTCTCTACCAATTACCTCGACCGGTCTCCTGGCTGGTTCCAAGCCTCTTTCTACCCCTTAGCTCGACCATTCTCCTGACTGGTTCCAAGCCTCTCTCTACCTCTTACCTCGACCAGTCTCTTGGCTGGTTCCAGTCCTCCCTTCATCTCGAAGGCGATCATTCCGCTGAAAGCTGCCATCTGTCGCCGCGCCACTTCGTGTCCAGGATGTTGGGGGAGGCCCGGGTAGTAGACGTGCTCCACTTTGGGGTGCGAGGCGAGGAACTCGGCACATTTCTGGGCGTTGTCGCTGTGTCGCTCCATACGCAGCGCCAGTGTCTTCACTCCCCGCGACAGCAGCGCCGCGTCTGACGGCGACTGAAGACAGAACTAGATCTTACGAACAACGCCAGTGACCTCACTTCCCGCGACAGCAGCGCCGCGTCCGACGGCGACTGAAGACAGAACTAGATCTTACAAACAACGCCAGTGTCCTCACTCTCCGCGACAGCAGCGCCACGTCCGACGGCGACTGAAGACAGAACTAGATCTTACGAACAACGCCAGTGTCCTCACTCTCCGCGACAGCAGCGCCGCGTCCGACGGCGACTGAAGGCAGAACTAGATCTTACGAACAACGCCAGTGTCCTCACTCCCCGCGACAGCAGCGCTGCGTCCGACGGCGACTGAAGACAGAACTAGATCTTACGAACAACGTCAGTGTCCTCACTCCCCGCGACAGCAGCGCCGCGTCCGACGGCGACTGAAGACAGAACTAGATCTTACGAACAACGTCAGTGTCCTCACTCCCCGCGACAGCAGCGCCGCGTCCGACGGCGACTGAAGACAGAACTAGATCTTACGAACAACGCCAAGGACCGCCTTACCATCATGGGTTTGATGGCCAGGGCCGCTTTACCACCATCATGTGTTTTATGGCCAGTGCCGCCTTACCAGCGTGGTACCCATCGTGGTCCTCCACACCATCAGTTTCTTCCACTGGTCCAGAGTTCGGCAGCTGGCGACCCCCGCCACGAGGTCACTGTGACCTCCCATGTACTTGGTCCTGGAACACATCAATAGATTATTACACAGAGCTTGTCCCTGGCACAGGCGGCCCGACGCCTGCTCGATGGCGAGGCCTATTGGTTCTTTGATCACGTCGCGAATGTCCGTATTAGGCGATAATGCATGAGTACAGGCGATAATATGTGGATATGAATCTGATTTTCAGAGTCAAATTACGCGCTCGATTCATTGCTCCGTAGTCCTGAGTCATCCTGGAAGAGGTGAATCGACTAGCCCACGTGTAGCTGGTTCCACTGACCCGCTGTGCAGCACCAGGTCGATGCCGTGTTTGATTGGCTGCTGGAGGTATGGGGAGCCGAATGTGGAGTCCACCATGGTGACGACCCCCTCCAGACTCTGACCCAGGGCCCCGAACGCCTCCAGGTCCAGGATGGACATCAGCGGGTTCCCGGGCGTCTCACCGTACAACACCTGCAACAGGTCATACTCCAAGGTCACCTTCAGAAACTGCGTGCAGTTGGACAGTCATTGAAGGTGTCACCTTGCTTGAAATGTCTGAAGATGAATTGACACTGGGGAAGAGTTCTGAACTCTTCTTTACTTAATATTTATAAAAGTTGTACATAACAAAAAGCCCATTGATCGATTTCACTTCCATTCTCAACCTTAACCCTTAGGCCTACTGTTTGACCTATTGCGACACTTGCACGCTAACAAATACCTTCAAATGGGGCTCGGTTCATTGACATGCACATACCTTGGAGCTCGGTCTGACAGCCTCCACATACCTTGGTGCTCGGTCTGATAGCCCCCACATACCTTGGTGCTCGGTCTGATAGCCCCCACATACCTTGGTGCTCGGTCTGATAGCCCCCACATACCTTGGTGCTCGGTCTGATAGCCCCCACATACCTTGGTGCTCGGTCTGACAGCCCCCACATACCTTGGTGCTCGGTCTGACAGCCCCCACATACCTTGGTGCTCGGTCTGACAGCCCCCACATACCTTGGTGCTCGGTCTGATAGCCCCCACATACCTTGGTGCTCGGTCTCATAGCCCCCACATACCTTGGTGCTCGGTCTGACAGCCTCCTTGTACCCCTCCACATACCTTGGTGCTCGGTCTGATAGCCCCCACATACCTTGGTGCTCGGTCTGACAGTCTCCACATACCTTGGTGCTCGGTCTGACAGCCTCCTTGTACCCCTCCACATACCTTGGTGCTCGGTCTGATAGCCCCCACATACCTTGGTGCTCGGTCTGACAGTCTCCACATACCTTGGTGCTCGGTCTGACAGCCTCCTTGTACCCCTCCACATACCTTGGTGCTCGGTCTGATAGCCCCCACATACCTTGGTGCTCGGTCTGACAGTCTCCACATACCTTGGTGCTCGGTCTGATAGCCTCCACATACCTTGGTGCTCGGTCTGATAGCCCCCACATACCTTGGTGCTCGGTCTGATAGCCCCCACATACCTTGGTGCTCGGTCTGATAGCCTCCACATACCTTGGTGCTCGGTCTGATAGCCCCCACATACCTTGGTGCTCGGTCTGACAGCCTCCACATACCTTGGTGCTCGGTCTGACAGCCTCCACATACCTTGGAGCTCGGTCTGACAGCCTCCACGTACCTTGGAGCTCGGTCTGACAGCCTCCACATACCTTGGTGCTCGGTCTGATAGCCCCCACATACCTTGGTGCTCGGTCTGACAGCCCCCACATACCTTGGTGCTCGGTCTGATAGCCCCCACATACCTTGGTGCTCGGTCTCATAGCCCCCACATACCTTGGTGCTCGGTCTGATAGCCCCCACATACCTTGGTGCTCGGTCTGACAGCCCCCACATACCTTGGTGCTCGGTCTGACAGCCCCCACATACCTTGGTGCTCGGTCTGATAGCCCCCACATACCTTGGTGCTCGGTCTCATAGCCCCCACATACCTTGGTGCTCGGTCTGACAGCCTCCTTGTACCCCTCCACATACCTTGGTGCTCGGTCTGATAGCCCCCACATACCTTGGTGCTCGGTCTGACAGTCTCCACATACCTTGGTGCTCGGTCTGACAGCCTCCTTGTACCCCTCCACATACCTTGGTGCTCGGTCTGATAGCCCCCACATACCTTGGTGCTCGGTCTGACAGTCTCCACATACCTTGGTGCTCGGTCTGATAGCCTCCACATACCTTGGTGCTCGGTCTGATAGCCCCCACATACCTTGGTGCTCGGTCTGATAGCCCCCACATACCTTGGTGCTCGGTCTGATAGCCTCCACATACCTTGGTGCTCGGTCTGATAGCCTCCACATACCTTGGTGCTCGGTCTGATAGCCCCCACATACCTTGGTGCTCGGTCTGACAGCCCCCACATACCTTGGTGCTCGGTCTGATAGCCCCCACATACCTTGGTGCTCGGTCTGACAACCCCCACATACCCTGGTGCTCGGTCTGATAGCCCCCACATACTTTGGTGCTCGGTCTGACAGCCCCCACATACCTTGGTGCTCGGTCTGACAGCCCCCACATACCTTGGTGCTCGGTCTGACAGCCCCCACATACCTTGGTGCTCGGTCTGACAGCCCCCACATACCTTGGTGCTCGGTCTGACAGCCCCCACATACCTTGGTGCTCGGTCTGACAGCCCCCACATACCTTAGTGCTCGGTCTGATAGCCCCCACATACCTTGGTGCTCGGTCTGACAGCCTCCACATACCTTGGTGCTCGGTCTGATAGCCCCCACATACCTTGGCGTTTGGTCTGACAGCCTCCACATACCTTGGAGCTCGGTCTGATAGCCCCCACATACCTTGGTGCTCAGTCTGACAGCCTCCACATACGTTGGTGCTCGGTCTGATAGCTCCCACATACCTTGGTGCTCGGTCTGATAGCCCCCACATACCTTGGTGCTCGGTCTGACAGCCTCCACATACCTTGGTGCTCGGTCTGACAGCCCCCACCTACCTTGGTGTTGGGTCTGACAGCCTCCACATACCTTGGAGCTCGGTCTGACAGCCTCCACATACCTTGGTGCTCGGTCTGACAGCCCCCACATACCTTGGTGCTCGGTCTGACAGCCCCCACATACCTTGGTGCTCGGTCTGACAGCCTCCACATACCTTGGTGCTCGGTCTGACAGTCTCCACGTACCCGTCCACATACCTTGGTACTCGGTCTGACAGCCTCCACGTACCAGTCCACATACCTTGGTGCTCGGTCTGACAGCCTCCACATATCTCGGTGCTCGGTCTGACAGCCTCCGCATACCCGTCCACATACCTTGGTGCTCGGTCTGACATCCTCCACCTACCTTGGTGTTTGGTCTGACAGCCTCCACCTACCTTGGTGCTCGGTCTGATAGCCTCCTTGTACCCCTCCACATACCTTGGTTTTTGGTCTGATAGCCTCCACCTACCTTGGTGTTTGGTCTGATAGCCTCCTTGTACCCCTCCACATACCTTGGTGTTTGGTCTGACAGCCTCCGTGTACCCCTCCACATACCTTGGTGTTTGGTCTGACAGCCTCCTCGTACCCCTCCAGGTACCTTGGTGTTTAGTCTGACAGCCTCCGTGTATCCCTCCACATACCTTGGTGTTTGTTCTGACAGCCTCCTTGTACCTCTCCAGGTACCTTGGGGTTTGGTCTGACAGCCCCCGTGTACCCATCCAGGTACCTTGGTGTTTGGTCTGACAGCCTCCTTGTACCCCTCCAGGTACCTTGGTGTGTGGTCTGACAGCCCCCGTGTACCCATCCAGGTACCTTGGTGTGTGGTCTGACAGCCTCCTTGTACCCCTCCAAGTACCTTGGTGTTTGGTCTGACAGCCTCCTTGTACCCCTCCAGGTACCTTGGTGTGTGGTCTGACAGCCCCCGTGTACCCATCCAGGTACCTTGGTGTGTGGTCTGACAGCCTCCTTGTACCCCTCCAAGTACCTTGGTGTTTGCTCTGACAGCCTCCTTGTACCCATCCAGGTACCTTGGTGTGTGGTCTGACAGCCTCATGGTACCCATCCACATACCTGGGTGTTTGGTCTGACAGCCTTCACAAACCTTGGTGTTTGGTCTGACAGCCTCCACATACCTTGGTGTTTGGTCTGACAGCCTCCTTGTACCCATCCACATACCTTGGTGTTTGGTCTGACAGCCTCCACATACCTTGGTGTTTGGTCTGACAGCCTCCCCATACCTTGGTGTTTGGTCTGACAGCCTCCACCTACCTTGGTGTTTCGTCTGACAGCCTCCACATACCTTGGTGTTTGGTCTGACAGCCTCCTTGTACCCCTCCACATACCAAGGTGTTTGGTCTGACAGCCTGCACATACCTTGGTATTTGGTCTGACAGCCTCCTTGTACCCCTCCACATACATTGGTGTTTGGTCTGACAGCCTCCTTGTACCCCTCCACATAACTTGGTGTTTGGTCTGACAGCCTCCTCGTACCCCTCCATATACCTCGGTGTTTGGTCTGACAGCCTCCACATACCTTGGTGTTTGGTCTGGCGGCCTCCACGTACCTTGGTATTTGGTCTGACAGCCTCCACATACCTTGGTGTTTGGTCTGACAGCCTCCACATACCTTGGTGTTTGGTTTGACAGCTTCCACATACCTTGGTATTTGGTCTGACAGCCTCCACATACCTTTGGTGTTTGGTCTGACAGCCTCCACATACAATGGTGTTTGGTCTGACAGCCTCCACATACCTTGGTGTTTGGTCTGACAGCCTCCGCGTACCTTGGTGTTTGGTCTGACAGCCCTCCACATACCTTGGTGTTTGGTCTGACAGCCTCCACGTACCTTGGTGTTTGGTCTGACAGCCTCCACATACCTTGGTGTTTGATCTGACAGCCCTCCACATACTTGGTGTTTGGTCTGACAGCCTCCACGTACCTTGGTGTTTGGTCTGACAGCCTCCACATACCTTGGTGTTTGGTCTGACAGCCTCCACATACCTTGGTGTTTGATCTCACAGCCCTCTACATACCTCGGTGTTTGGTCTGACAGCCTCCACACAGCTTGGTGTTTGGTCTGACAGCCTCCACGTACCTTGGTGTTTGGTCTGACAGCCTCCACATACCTTGGTGTTTGATCTGACAGCCCTCCACATACCTTGGTGTTTGGTCTGACAGCCTCCTTGTACTCCTGCACACAGACGCCGGACACCCACGTGACCTCCACGTTGAAGTTCGCCAGGTGTTTGCCGATGAAGCTGTGTGTTCCACTGTACACAGGATTACAGCACACCTGGTGGAGAAATAGCGAAGATTGGATCACGAATAACCCTCTAACATAGTTACCATAAACAATCACATTAAATGGAGCTCCTACTTATATGTTAAATCGATCTGTTTCGTATTAAAGCAGCCTACTTACATGCACCATCTTAGATTTTTTACATTTTAAAATCAAGACTAAAAGTATCTCAAAATTATGATGCATATCGCTATGAGTCTGTAAAACAACAATTTATTTATTTATATCGCGCTCGGACGTCCTAGCGAGCCGCGGTCGACATCACACAGAATACCATAACAGCAAACAGGCGCGCAGGGATATAAAGCCGACCGCCAACTTCTGCTCCGGTGAACAAATCTGCTTCTCTTCGGATAGCCCACAGGCTTTCAGGATTTAAATTCAAGACAGAATATACTTATTTGACATGGAGAAGAGGTTGGTAATACAACAAAAATGTTAATATATTACTTTAAGCTGATAGCACCGGTTTTAAGGGAGGGAGACATCAGTACCACGTGGTCTCCGGCCTTGACGAAGGTCAGCAGCGTCGTGGTAATAGCGGCCATCCCGGTGGGAAAGATCAGGGTTCCGGCGCCGCCCTCCAGGGCGCTGATGGCGCTCTCGGCGGCCTCGCAGGTCGGGTTGCCCAGGCGGGAGTAGATGTAGCCCCCCTAGGGACAGCAAACAAAACTAGATATAGCCGTCCTAGGGACAACAGCCCAGAGTAGATGTAGCCCCCCATAGGGACAACAAACCAGAGTAGATGTAGCCCCCTAGGGACAACAGACCAGAGTAGATGTAGCCCCCCATAGGGACAACAAACCAGAGTAGATGTAGCCCCCCTAAGGACAACAAACCAGAGTAGATGTAACCCCCCTAGGTACAACAAACAAAACTAGATATAGCCGTCCTAGGGACAACAGACCAGAGTGGATATAGCCACCCTAAGGACAACAAACCAGAGTAGATGTAGCACCCATAGGGACAACAGACCAGAGTAGATGTAGCCCCCCTAGGTACAACAAACCGGAGTAGATGTAGCCACCCTAAGGACAACAAACCAGAGTAGATGTAACCCTCCTAGGGACAACAAACCAGAGTAGATGTAGCTCCCCTAGCGACAACAGACCAGAGTAGATGTAGCTCCCCTAGCGACAACAGACCAGAGTAGATGTAGCCCCCCTAGGGACAACAAACCAGAGTAGATGTAGCCCCCCTAGGGACAATAAACCAGAGTAGATGTAGCCACCCTAGGGACAACAAACCAGAGTAGATGTAGCCCTCCTAGGGACAATAAACCAGAGTAGATGTAGCCCCCCTAGGGACAATAAACCAGAGTAGATGTAGCCCCCCTAGGGACAATACACCAGAGTAGATGTAGCCCCCCCTAGGGACAACAAACCACAGTAGATGTAGCCCCCTAGGGACAATAAACCAGAGTAGATGTAGCCACCCTAGGGACAACAGACCAGAGTAGATGTAGCCCCCCTAGGGACAATAAACCAGAGTAGATGTAGGCCCCCTAGGGACAACAAACAAGAGTAGATATGCTACCCTACCCCCTAGTGACAACAACCTTTAGAGTAGATGTAGCCCCCCTAGGGACAACAAACCAGAGTAGATGTAGCGCCCCTAGGGACAACAGACCAGAGTAGATGTAGCCCCCCTATGGACAACAAACAAGAGTAGATGTAGCCCCCCTAGGGACAACAGACCAGAGTAGATGTAGCCCCCCTAGGGACAATAAACCAAAGTGGATGTAGCCCCCCTAGGGACAACAGACCAGAGTAGATGTAGCCCCCCTAGGGACAATAAACCAAAGTGGATGTAGCCCCCCTAGGGACAACAGACCAAAGTAGATGTTGCCCCCCTAGGGACAACAGACCAGAGTAGATGTAGCCCCCCTAGGGACAACAGACCAGAGTAGATGTAGCCCCCCTAGGGACAACAAACCAGAGTAGATGTAGCCCCCCTAAAGACAACAAACCAGAGTAGATGTAACCCTCCTAGGGACAACAGACCAGAGTAGATGTAGCCCCCCTAAAGACAACAAACCAGAGTAGATGTAACCCTCCTAGGGACAACAAACCAGAGTAGATGTAGACCCCCCTAGGGACAATAAACCAGAGTAGATGTAGGCCCCCTAGGGACAACAAACAAGAGTAGATATGCTACCCTACCCCATAGTGACAACAAACTTTAGAGTAGATGTCGCCCCCCTATGGACAACAAACAAGAGTAGATGTAGCCCCCCTAGGGACAACAGACCAGAGTAGATGTAGCCCCCCTAGGGACAACAAACAAGAGTAGATGGAGCCCCCCTAGGGACAACAGACCAGAGTAGATGTAGCCCCCCTATGGACAACAAACAAGAGTAGATGTAGCCCCCCTAGAGACAAAAGACCAGCGTAGATGTAGCCCCCCTAGGGACAATAAACCAAAGTAGATGTAGCCCCCCTAGGGACAACAGACCAAAGTAGATGTAGCCCCCCTTGGGACAACAGACCAGAGTAGATGTAGCCCCCTAGGGACAACAGACCAGAGTAGATGTAGCCCCCCTAGGGACAACAAACTAGAGTAGATGTAGCCCCCTAGGGACAACAAACCAGAGTAGATGTAACCCCCCTAGGGACAACAAACCAGAGTAGATGTAGCCCCCCTAGGGACAATAAACCAGATTAGATGTAGCCCCCCTAGGGACAATAAACCAGAGTAGATGTAGCCCCCCTAGGGACAACAAGCAAGAGTAGATGTAGCCCCCCTAGGGACAATAGACCAGAGTAGATGTAGCCCGCTAGGGACAACAGACCAGAGTAGATGTAGCCCCCCTAGGGACAACAAACCAGAGTAGATGTAGCCCCCCTAGGGACAACAAACCAGAGTAGATGTAACCCCCCTAGGGACAACAAACCAGAGTAGATGTAGCCCCCCTAGGGACAACAAACAAGAGTAGATGTAGCCCCCCTAGGGACAACAGACCAGAGTAGATGTAGCCCCCTAGGGATAACAGAAGAGAGTAGATGTAGCCCCCCTAGGGACAACAAACCAGAGTAGATGTAGCCCCCCTAGGGACAACAACCCAGAGTATATGTAACCCCCCTAGGGGCAACAAACCAGAGTAGATGTAGCCCCCCTAGGGACAATAAACCAGAGTAGATGTAGCCCCCCTAGGGACAATAAACCAGAGTAGATGTAGCCCCCCTAGGGACAACAAACAAGAGTAGATGTAGCCCCCCTAGGGACAACAGACCAGAGTAAGTGTAGCCCCCTATGGACAATAAACCAAAGTAGATGTAGCCCCCCTAGGGACAACAGACCAAAGTAGATGTAGTCCCCCTAGGGACAACAGACCAGAGTAGATGTAGCCCCCTAGGGACAACAGACCAGAGTAGATGTAGCCCCCATAGGGACAATAAACCAGAGTAGATGTAGCCCCCCTTGGGACAACAGACCAGAGTAGATGTAGCCCCCCTAAGGACAATATACCAGAGTAAATGTAGCCCCCGTAGCGACAACAGACCAGAGTAGATGTAGCCCCCTAGGGACAACAGACCAGAGTAGATGTAGCTCCCCTAGCGACAACAGACCAGAGTAGATGTAGCTCCCCTAACGACAACAGACCAGAGTAGATGTAGCTCCCCTACTGACAACAGACCAGAGTAGATGTAGCCCCCCTAGGGACAATAAACCAGAGTAGATGTAGCCCCCTAGGGACAACAGACCAGAGTAGATGTAGCTCCCCTAGCGACAACAGACCAGAGTAGATGTAGCTCCCCTAGCGACAACAGACCAGAGTAGATGTAGCCCCCCTAGGGACAATAAACCAGAGTAGATGTAGCCCCAATGGGACAACAGACCAGAGTAGATGTAGCCCCCCTAGGGACAACAGACCAGAGTAGATGTAGCCCCCCTAGCGACAACAGACCAGAGTGGATGTAGCCCCCCTAAGGACAATAGACCAGAGTAGATGTAGCCCCCGTAGCGACAACAGACCAGAGTAGATGTAGCCCCCCTAGGGACAACAGACCAGAGTAGATGTAGCTCCCCTAGCGACAACAGACCAGAGTAGATGTAGCTCCCCTAGCGACAACAGACCAGAGTAGATGTAGCTCCCCTAGCGACAACAGACCAGAGTAGATGTAGCCCCCCTAGCGACAACAGACCAGAGTAGATGTAGCTCCCCTAGCGACAACAGACCAGAGTAGATGTAGCCCCCCTAGGGACAACAGACCAGAGTAGATGTAGCCCCCCTAGGGACAACAGACCAGAGTAGATGTAGCCCCCCTAGCGACAACAGACCAGAGTAGATGTCGCCCCCCTAGGGACAACAGACCAGAGTAGATGTAGCCCCCCTAGCGACAACAGACCAGAGTAGATGTAACTCCCCTAGCGACAACAGACCAGAGTAGATGTCGCCCCCCTAGCGACAACAGACCAGAGTAGATGTAGCCCCCCTAGCGACAACAGACCAGAGTAGATGTAACTCCCCTAGCGACAACAGACCAGAGTAGATGTCGCCCCCCTAGCGACAACAGACCAGAGTAGATGTAGCCCCCCTAGCGACAACAGACCAGAGTAGATGTAACTCCCCTAGCGACAACAGACCAGAGTAGATGTCGCCCCCCTAGCGACAACAGACCAGAGTAGATGTAGCCCCCCTAGCGACAACAGACCAGAGTAGATGTAACTCCCCTAGCGACAACAGACCAGAGTAGATGTAGCCCCCCTAGCGACAACAGACCAGAGTAGATGTCGCCCCCCTAGCGACAACAGACCAGAGTAGATGTAGCCCCCCTAGCGACAACAGACCAGAGTAGATGTAGCCCCCCTAGCGACAACAGACCAGAGTAGATGTAGCCCATTGGGTACAAAAACCTGATGTACCCCCTTTCCAACGGACAACACACCAGAGCAGATATGACCCCCAAGCAGGGAATCGACAGGCTGAATATTCATATTCTACAAGGACAGTTAATTATATTACATATGCTAAATATAATGTAATATATCGCAATAAAACTATTATGCAATTTGTGCAATGTGCTAGCCGATGCATAAAGTTCGACACTAGTAATGTCGTGACTGGGTCTCGGTATAGTCATGGCTTGGACAGGCCTGCTACTGACCGTCAGAAGGTGAGAGGGGGGGGGGTGGCACTGACCTCGTTCAGTATCTTGAGGTAGTGGTCCACGGAGGGCATTTTGTACGTTGACGTCTGGTAGATCGGCGTCACCAGGGGTCGCTCCAGGCATTGGCGGGACTCCGGCTTGGCGGAGACCGCCTTCGTGGCGTTCGTGACGTCATCAAGCGATAACCCGTTCAGCGAGGTGTGCAGCTCCGACCGCGCCGGCGTCCAGTGGAGGCTGCAGTCAAGGTCAACGCAAGGTCAGGTTCAAACCTGGATGCGCACACTGTTACGCCGATCTAGTCGTGATACCATTAGTATTCATACTAAATTCGACTTTTCCCCCCTTTTGCAACCGGTGCCAAGTCTCTGGCGCCCATAATGAGCGAGGATAATACAATAGGATAGCCTTTCAAACTCGCAAAAGAAGCCAGTCGTTTTCCCCGTTGACCTATCATTAGTGGCCGAGCAGGGGAAGGTGCCCTTCTGTTGAACGCCCTAACATCCTAATTACGCATGGTAGTCCATGTGAACGTCATGTGTTATCTGGAGGTGAATGTTCCCTACCATTTGGCGAAAATACCATAGTTCTAAGACGTGCACATGACTTTTCATGATTTGTTCTTACATGGCAAGAATCTGTATGTTTATTATTAGGCCAATTGCTTCTTTGCCATGGAAACGAATACTGGTAACGCGATCACCGTCTTCGTTATGTAACGTACTTTCCAATGAGAGTACCTCACTGTGTGGTGAAGGAGACTGATATAGCGTGATCGAAAGTAGTCATATTCACTAAAGTTCAGTTTTCGCCATAGGGTCCTATGTTAAATGCTTTAGACTATATACCGAAAAGTAATAGGATTGTTTCACCATGTTTACAGTCGAAGACGAAACTTAGTATTATCCACCCCCGGCTGCAAGCATTTAGTCATGGCTGGAATAGAACGCCCGTGGGAGCCCCTGCCAGCACAAACAAGCTGTATCTTTTACCATTGGGCAAATTTCTAAAAATTCCTGTGACGTTATTTCTAACTCGAATTTCATATGGCGAGCACTGTGGCTACTGGGTACCATGTGTAACGAAAAGAAAAATCACAGTACTGTTTGACGAAGGTACTTGTGAAATACGCGACAAAACATTCTTCCCAGCTTGAGAGATGGAGGGCTTTAACATGGTAAGTCCCATTATGAATTGCCGACAACCCTGAAACCGGAAGAAAGATTGAAACGTACTGTTTTTACTATCCAGCTCTACATGAGGCTACTCTCGCTACAAAATGATGCCTGTCTAGTATTTTTTTTAACGATTTTTTACGATTTTTTGTATGTACCAAAAGTGACGTCATCGGGGCGTCACGCCGGAAACATCTATGATTGGACAGAGGTCATCCTCATTCATATTGCTATGACATGTTAGAACCTCAAACCGATAGTTTAATCTTAAATGTGTCAAATCGCGAAAAAACTGACAGAGCTTTTTTATTGCGTTTTTCCCAAAACATATTAGAGAGTTATTGCACTACGTTTCCGCGCCACTGATACGCATCCCGATCCGTTAGCGCCGATACGTTTACGTTTCGGTTTTTCACTTTCGCGGCGCACAAATGAGTTATTGCAGTCGGTATTCTGTCGACAAACGTAAAGCGACGGCTGGCGTTCTTCACAATGTACGAAGGCAACCACGATAGAAGCAGAATTGAACACAAATAGAAAAGATAGTTTAAACGATTTGCTTTAAAGTGTTAACATCTGTTTTAGTGTTATGTCTATTTATGTCACTTCTTTCGCTATCTTACCTCTAATCAAACAAAAGTTCAAGCTGTAACAGAGCAGTTTCTTTAGGACTAATTCTGTGACGGATTTAGACAGATGACGAAATAGCCATTTCCAGAAAAACACCTTCTGAAAATGGTAATTTCATGCATTCTTTCATTTACATTTGTAAAAAGTTTTTTTCACATGGAACAAGTTCCTCAACAAACAAGTGTAAGTTGAAACTTCTTATTGAAATCACAATTAGACCCTAGATCTATATGATAAATGTGAAACCATCTAAACAGTTTGCATCTTCATTGAACAATCATTTTTAATGTAGGTTCCGGTCACTAATCAGGATCTGGCCTGGCCAATAATATTTCTAAATTTAGCGGTGAATTACGGTTACAACTGAATAAATAAAAGTAATACATCAATGCTATTTATGTAGCGTTCTGTTTGCGAAGTTTCAAAAGGCTTCCGGTATTTATTTGGGATTTGGATGGCTCGAGGTATGTGGGGGGAGGGGGAATGGGTGGTCTAAAAGTCTCACACATGCAGTTTCTATTGGGCCATCTATAGAGGAAGTCCTATAAAAAAATTGTATTGTTATGTTTAATCATTTTTTTTTAAAGAAATTGCAACCAGTAATGCTTCTTTGCGAGGAAAATGTTTACACGAAATTTTAAACCCTTTAAACATCGCCACTTTTGCATCTTTTTGTCCTGCTCGGCAATATAGTGATTATATGCAACGCCTTTCTCGCGGCTTTGACATTCAGCGACTCCCTTTTGCACTTAGCTGTAAAAATATACCGTTTAACAATGATAAAAATGTGATTCACTAGGTGTTGGGAGGCTGCTCCGAGTAGAACCACAGTCTTGACGAGGAATGGGGTATATCGACGTATGGCCAAAGGCTGTCCCTAATATTTTTCCATAGACACTGAAACTTCTTCCAATCCCAAAATAAGTGTTCTATTGTTTTTATTTCTGCCTTACAAAAATGACACGTCTTGCTCTTAACCATGCCCCACTTAAATAAACATTTAAGTTGCCTTGAGAGGGCGGAGGAAAATATTTTTCCACTCTTCAGGTGTATATTCTACATCTAAATTTGAATACCAGCTTTCTAATCGTTTATTACCTGGAGTTGTTTTCTTAATCAGAGTCCAGTAAAAAAAAAATACACCCCCCTATTGCTTAGCAATATGTCTGATAAGGAGTTGTCACTTCTGTCAACTGGTGGTGGGTACGGAGACTGTAATTTCCCAAACCATTTGTAAAGTACATTCCTAGTAAGGCCTAAATAATCCATAAATTTTATACACACACGATAGATGGCAAGAAATTGTCTATACGTCAACGCATTGCCGTGTTCATCCAGCAAGTCCATCACAAGTACCCAATTATTGGATACAAAAGTGTCTTTAAGTCACCTAAAATTTCTGTTATTCAAATATGAGGAGTTCCAAAAAGTATATTGCATTTCAAACCCCTCCTCGTATAAGCTAATGCGGTATTTTTTCCATGCCAATATTATTTCTTTCCAGAAAGAACTGATATTTCTCGAAAAAAATGTGTATAGCTATCCGTATCTAGTTTCCACAGAAGTGACGTATGTTTTTCACCTAGGAATACCTTTGCGACGGCTTGCCAATTTCCCTCCGTCGTCTCTAACCGTCTTATCCAGGTCAACCTTAATGCATCGATTAATGTGTGTAAATGTGGCATTCTAATCCCACCGTCACAATAGTCTTGTGCGAGTTGGTTCAGAGCTATTTTAAGGCGCTTTCCGTCCCACATGAAATCGTTTATTATACTCTGTAAACCGTCTAGGACTTTCTTTTCCTTCGGTACAACTGAGAAGAAGTGAATTAATTTTGGTATGACCATGGTTTTAACCACGACGACTTTGCCCATTAATGATAAATTTCTGTACTTATATAATTTTAATAATTTTCGTACCTCTACGAGTTTGGCATTCACATTCATTTCTAGAATATTACCTAAATTAATATCAAATTTAATACCTAATAATATAAATTTCGTGACCCAGTTGATTGGGTAGTCTGCACACAATCTATCTATTGAATTTGTTTTGGACCCTAACCAGACCGCTTGTGTTTTTTCCATATTAATTTTTAGCCCAGAACATAATTGGTAAAGTTTAAATGTTTTAAGGGCCGCTTCTAATGACTTTTCGTCATCTCTAAGAAACATAAAAGTATCGGCGGCATATTGTCCCAACAGTACCTCTACATCATCAATTAATATCCCTTTAATATTTTTATTAATTCGCAATGCGCTTGCTAGCGGCTCAACTGCTAAGATGAATATAGAGGATGACAGGGGATCCGATTGCCTGCATCTTCGACCGAGCTTAATAACAAGAGAAGTTACCGTTATTAATAACACAGCTTTCAGCGTTGTTGTACAGAAGCAGAACCATATCAATAAGTTGTTTTCCAAAATTATAGGCTTCTAAGGTTTTTTTTAATGTATGTCCAATCTATGGTGTCAAACGCTTTTTCAAAATCTATTAACAAAAGGAGTCCTAGTTTTTGAGAGTTTCTTAAGTATTCTATAACATCATAGACCAGACGAGTGTTCTCGCCGATGAATCGACCCTTGAGAAATCCTTTTTGATCAGAGTTTATCACTTGTGGTAAGATAATCTTAAGGCGATCTGCCAGCACTCCCGATAACATTTTAGCCTCACAGTTTAGCAGCGATATTGGGCGCCAGTTCTTCATTTCGTCGCGAGGTTTGCCTGGTTTGGGAAAGCAAGATAAGATGCCCTGGCGTTGAGTTATAGACAGCTTATTTGCGGATACACCATATTGAAGGCTGCGAATAAAAAAATGGCCGATATTGACTCAAAAGAACTTATAAAACTCGTATGGGAAACCATCGGTACCCGGGGATTTACCATTTTTCATTCGTGACAGCACGTTTTTAATTTCCTCTGTCGTTATGGCCATATCACACAGCTGTTTTTGATCTTCCGTTATTTGTATGACGTGTCTTGGGTTTAAACATTCTTCGTATAAGGCTCCTGAGTGGTTCCCACATATGTATGATACTAAAAAGGTTTTCGTAATACGTCCTTTGTTCCCGAACTATATCTGTTGAGTCCGTGTAGATCCCACAGTTTGTTATGAGTTTGTTTACATAATTACGTTTTTCCAAGTTGCAAAAATATTTTTGTCGGCTTTTCTCCCTCTTCAAAGGCTTGAATTCTTGCTCTGACCATAGCACCTATTGTTTTATTTCGTTTAATAGAATACAGATCGTTTCTTTTACATTCTAGAATGCTGTTTTTTTCCTCGCTCGCTATTTGTACTATTTCTTCTTCCAATTCTGCAATTTCCTCTTCTAGTTTGTTTTCTTGTTCGACTATAAAATACTTTTCCCTCGAATTTCCAGCTTAAACGCTTCAAAAAAAGCTGATCATTTACATTCAGTAATTTTTTTGGATCTTTTTCGTTTTGCTCAGGTAGGGCATGTCGTCTTATCACTTCGTTTATGGTCGCTTTAACTATATCGGCATACGATTGGTCATGGAGTAAGGATACATTCAGTTTCCAGAATCCCTTTCCACGCACGTCATTAAAGGGGTTTATTTCAAAATTGATTAAGGAGTGGTCTGTTTTATATTTTATGCCAATGTTTACACGTACCATTTCGGCGCATAGATCGGCTGATGCCAAGAAGAAATCCAATCTGGCATGTTTCTTCGGTTTAGTTGTACTACGCTATGTAAAGCGCCTGGAATCTGGATATTGCATTCGAAAAGGGTCGACTAAATCGAACTCTTCACATATAGTTTAACTTCGTTAGTGGCCTTTATGTTATTCTGCCGGATGTATCCTTTCGTATCTTTCTCAAGTCTTGAACCAAATTCCAGTCCCCACAAAGGAGAATAGAGGCATTTTGGAACCTGCTTAACACTTGCGATATTTTTTTATAGAAGTCAGGTGAGTCGTTGTTGGGTCCATATAAGGACACTAGAGACATACTCTTTCCCCCTAAGCTCAGATTGACTGCAACAAAGTTACCTTCAGGATCGCTTACCGAGTCAACAATATAAAATTCAAAATTATTATTAAAGAGAAACACGAAACTTGAGTTGCTGAAATTATAAGCAACCCACCATCGTCCAATGTCTCTTTTTCTATATAGTGCAGCCAGTCTTAGTCGCAGATGTAAACACACATGTATGTTTCAAACAACCCTGGTGGTCGAGTGTTAATGGTTTGTGCGGCATTGTGTGGCACTGAGTGAACTGGCCACTGCGCTGGCCACGACTACTGCAGACGAGCGAAAAATGTTCCACTTACATTCGACAAATTCTTTTGCTTTGCCTGGCCTAAAGACATTCACCGCAATATATAAGCATCCGTGAAGTATCCTCTACCGATAACTGCAAAAACTGAGACATGCATTCGCAGAAAAATAAAAGATATGAAGGAAATTCCCTTTGGCTGTGGTACGTACGGGCAAAACGTTAGAAAAGCCATTTATACGTTGTCCCGCAAACGGATCCCGCAAACGTATCTATGTAGGTCAGGAAACACCCCTAGTTTTGATGACGTAATTGCTCATCGGGTTACGTTTAGGGATACGTTCAATCGAAAACGTAGTGCAATAACTCTCTATTATCTACTTTTGCTCGAAACTGAGCATGCCGCGTCAAAAAGTGAACATACCTGAAAGTTGCGCCTCGAAGGGTGGCCCATTGGGAAGCTTACCAGAGATCTCTAACTCTAATATTAACGCAGATATATGCGTTCCTAACTTTTTTCTCAAAAAATCGCTGTGACCTTGACCTTGGAAATACATATGCCATTAACGAACTCGACCGAGCCATTTCACCGATCTAACTTTTTGTGAAGTCTAATAACCGTAGCTGTCGAATTGCGACCTGTATCGAGCGTATTAACAAACTTTTCAACTTCTGTCGGTAATAATGAGTCCATATCATTGAGAGGGCGAATAACAGTGTTAAAAACATTAGCATTACCAACATTAGTTCATGTCTTATCAGTACTACCAGCCCCGGATAGAAGGTTTTTCTGTAGAATAAACGGCATTATTCGTTCTTTCATATGGAAAAGAAAAGCTAGAATATCACAAAATCGCATGGCACAGATGTATAAGCAGGGAGGTGTTGCTCTTCCACACGCTGAAACTTTCACGCAAGCGTTAAAGCTGTCGTGGATACAAAGACTGCTTAAAAATGCAGGCTATTGGCAGGATATTTGCTGTGCCTTCGTTTGTCAGGAGAAAGATCCGTGAAGGGAATTAGATATTGATTATCCACTCGACAGTATCACTGTATCAAACCCGTTTTGGGCGGAGGTATTTTGAGCTTGGTCACGGTTGCAAGCACTGCAGCCTACACAAGACTACAGATTGATGCCGTTATGGAACACTTACTTTTTGAACAATTCTAAGTTAAAGCAATATATTACGTAATCTTTTGTATTACCAACTTCTTCTCCATGTCAAATAAGTATATTCTGTCTTGAATTTAAATCTTGAAAGCCTGTGGGCTATCCGGAGATAACCAATTTGTTCACCGGAGCAGAAGTTGGTGGCCGGCTATATATCCCTGTGCGCCTGTTTGCTGTTATGGTATTCTGTGTGATGCCGACCGCGGCTCGCTATCACGTCCGCGCGATGTAAATAATCCGTGCAGTTTTATGTTGAAATTGTTGTTCTACAGACTCAACGAGATATAAAACATATGCATCATAATTTTAAGATACATTTAGTCTTGGTTCTAAAATGTAAAAATCTAAGATGGCGCATGTAAGTATATTGCTTTAACAAAACGTAAAGGTAATTTCTCCAAAAAGGTATTATTTATTTTAATGATTTAATAAATGCACAAGGTGATATATACGACTGGAAGCAATTTATGGCAAAATACGCTATTCAAATCAATCTTGCTGACTTCTATAGTCTAATCTCGTGTATCCCTAAAGAGTGGAAGCAAAGAATCCGTGAAGATATAGGGTTAGACTGGTAATTGTGAAAAACGCAAGCGTTTTATTGGCTTCAACCAAAGACCACGCTGTGAACCCCTTTTATAAAATGTTATTGAGATAGCTGAATTTTAGTAAATGCAACGAAGTTAAGTGGTCTGAACGTTTAGAAATTACCGAACAAGATTGGGGAGAGTACTATGTTTTACCAGTTAGTTGCACCTCGGATAAAAGAATTAAATGTTTTCATTTCAAATTTATACATAGATGTATACCAACAATAAATGTGTTGTACAAGTGTAAGCTGGTAAATAGAGACAAGTGCAGTTTTTGCAAAACACATGTAGAAACAATCTATTTATTTTGGAATTGTGCGGACGTAAACAAGTCATGGTCTGATATAAGCTTATGGTTACAAACAGCTTTGGTAGAACAGTTGATGATTTTATAAATTTACAATCTGTCATGTTGGGTATTATACTAAAATACTAAGTATTTTACTAAAAATTTCACAAAAAAAAAAATAGAGGGAACATAAGCCGAACATGCAGGGAGCACTAAGCGTAATAAAAGCCAACTACCAGATAGAAGGTCATATTGGGGAAAACACAGATTATCCAACGGGCAAACGAAAAAAATATAAGGAAAAATGGGAGGATCTATTGCCATTTTGATAGTAGCTGATGTATAATTGTTACTGTATAATTCACATGTCTTATGTGATGTATTCTTAGACCTGTCAAGGCAGGGAGGCAGGGGGGGGGGGGGGGGGGGGGTAATAATTTTTTCGTGATCCGTGAATAATTGTACCTATAATTATTATCGTGATCGGGAACTGAGGAGAGTTATTTACTTGATTCGAGATTGAAGTAATTCTCGTGGTCGTGATTTGGATAAAACTACAAATCCGTGACGTGTGATTGGAAACAATTGTTTTTATGATCAGTGACCCCCGTTTCACTTGTGATCGTGATTTGCACTACAGTTATTATCGTGATTGTGATATGCGACTTGGTTGGGGCTTTTGCCCTGATTCTCGGCATTTAGTTCCTTTTTTGCTGCCATGAATATTTTAGCATTCTGAACATCGAACTATTTCCATTTGTTGCGGGCATGCTTGGAGGGTGTCATCAAGAATCTGATCTGGTGTAGTTTGTTAATTGGCGGCCTCGTGTTGTTGGACCGACGGTATACCAATGTTGGCCCTCTAGACAAAACTACTTGATCTACATGAAGCTCCCTATTTCAAACTAGCCAACCAACTCAAGTAGGCCTACTTTGGATTTTATGTCCAAGTTTGCGTTGATCCATAATATAGTCGCCGCTCCCAGAAGACATTGGTAAAGTTACCCATGTATAGCCACCTGTAACGCGAATATTTTGAGTTTAAATAGTTTCAATGTAAATCATCGGTAAATCTAAGCTTAACTTGCACATGTTTTACGAATATGTACTGTTATGTCTATATGTATTTTGGGCCTGATGGCCTTGAATACTCACGCTCACGCTCATATAAACACCAAGTGTGTGTCTGGGCCATAAATATGCAAATATATACCTTTGGCGTAATCAAGTTCGTTATTAAGGATGCTCAGCATACATCGACCCCACCTACTCGAAACTAGGACAGCGGCGCATGAAATGAAATGTTGGTGTGTAGGCATCCTGTACACACATTAAAGTTAAATTAGACCAAGAAACCTCCCCGGACAATCAAATGGGCTAGACCAAACTAAAAGAACCTTTCATTTATGTCTATGATTATGTATGTATGTTGTGCATGTGTAAGTATTACCCGAATGTGAGATGAAGTGATAATGAATTTCTATTAACTCGACCCCAAACGCCGGTCCTCTGCCGTCTGTATTTTTAAATATCCGCTCTATAAGAGTATCTGTTTCATCATAAATGTCCTCTCTATAGGGCTATTTTTTTATCACAAATATCCGCTCTGTCAGGCATCAAGGCACCCGCGGACGCCCCCCCCCCCCCCACCAGATTTGTATAATAGTGCCTCCCCCCTAGGATTTCACATCGTCTGCCAAGCTATCTCGCGCTCATGACAAACTAAGAATTCACGTCATCTGCCAAAGCCCTCTCAGGCTCATGACAAACAAGGCCTTCATCTCGTTTGCAAAGCCCTCGGACGGTCATTGCAGACCGATCATTCTTATTCGTCTGCCAATCCCTCTCATGCTTATGACAAACCAAGCATTCACATCGTCTGCCATACACTTTCACGGCCATGACAAAGCAAACACGAACACCTTTTGCCAAACCCTCTCACGTTCATCACAAACCAAGCATTCACATCGTCCGCCATGCACTTTCACGGTCATGGCAAAGCAAACACGAACACCTTTTGCCAAACCCTCTCACGTTCATCACAAACCAAGCATTCACATCGTCTGCCATGCACTTTCACGGTCATGACAAAGCAAACATGAACACCTTCTGCCAAATCCTCTCACGTTCATGACAAACCAAGCATTCACATCGTCTGCCATGCCCTCTCATGGCCATGACAAACAAAGCATTCACGAAGATATGTCATGGCAAGGGCAAGAATGCTTGGTAGGCTGTCCTTGGCTAAACACTTCGTCTTTTGTTACATTTGCCACTTTTTCATGCGTTATGTCATGCGGGGAGCTCTATCGCACATCTGCCGATCCTGATTGTTATTTTCTTAATAACAATCCGTCAAAAAATCATGGCTGAAAGAGATTCTTCGTTCTATGTTGAGAGCGGTATTCACACTTCCGGGTACCGGAAATATTTGTAATATTAAATATGCAAAAGATGCATTTATGTGCATTTTGGGTCATGATGAACCAGATAAAACTTATATCACCGTCGTCAAGGGTTCTCCAAAGCAAAATACATTACAAGTTCAGCTCATGAGACAACTAAACCTGTTGTTTAACATTGGTTTAATACATAAACCCTCGTAATGAGTGTGTTCATTGTGAACATGCAATGTGGGTAATACAGCTGGGTATATATTCACCAAAATAACCGATGAATGATGATTTTAGACAATCAATACTACCGGTATATTGAACTCTTTGTATTCGCGTAGAAGGACGAAATCGTTGTCTTAGCTGTTTAACGTTTTTTGCCCCTTAGATATTTACGTGAACAAAGTGTCATCATACCAGCATTGTGATTATGCAATCTGCTGTTGATTGCTGATTAAATCGTGAACTATGGCAGACGTAGCTAGGTTATTGCCATATATAACCCTATTACTACTGGCTACGTGCGAAACGAGATTTATTGTTTCTTGTCATTAAGCCATTTCGTAATAAATGACAATTCATGTGGCGAGCACCAGAACATTTCAACTGTCATACTGTCAATGTCATAAGCTGTCACATTATGGCGTACACATTCTTTTGAATTACTAACGTTATACATGAAATCATGCGAGATGAGATACCCTCTTACCCTCTGTCAAGTGTGAAATAAAAAAAATAAAAAAATAAAAATGAACAGGAAGATACCACTCACCAAGAGCATTTTTACAAAGGTGAAGGGACTAATAATTAACTTAGCGGACAACTTAGTGTGATTCTAAATATTACCGCCAGGGGCCTGAGAGCTTAGGACAAGAAGGCCTGCGACGTTTGTAACTTGCGCGATTGTTATCTCGGCCCAGAACCTGATAAATCTACAGACAATTACTAAGACAACTCAGATATTTGTATGGACAATAATGATACAAGAAACACAATGGGAACCAAAGCTAAAATAATTCATGAAAATGTAAGAAAGGCAAATGTGAAAACATTGAAAGTTTTGTTGCCGAGATACTTACTATGTAAACGCACTCCTCATTGTGGTGTGGTCGGTGTGCAAGGGGGACCTCTGTGGACTTACCTCATTGTGGTGTGGTCGGTGCACAAGGGGGACCTCTGTGGACGTACCTCATTGTGGTGTGGTCGGTGTACAAAGGGGGACCTCTGTGGACGTACCTCATTGTGGTGTGGTCGGTGTACAAGGGGGACCTCTGTAGGCGTACCTCATTGTGGTGTGGTCGGTGTACAAGGGGGACCTCTGTGGGCATACCTCATTGTGGTGTGGTCAGTGTACAAGGGGGACCTCTGTGGACGTACCTCATTGTGGTGTGGTCGGTGTACAAGGGGGACGTCTGTGGACGTACCTCATTGTGGTGTGGTCGGTATACAAGGGGGACCTTTGTGGACGTACCTCATTGTGGTGTGGTCGGTGTACAAGGGGGACCTCTGTAGACGTACCTCATTGTGGTGTGGTCGGTGTACAAGGGGGACCTCTGTGGACTTACCTCATTGTGGTGTGGTCGGTGTACAAGGGGGACCTCTGTGGACGTACCTCATTGTGGTGTGGTCGGTGTGCAAGGGGGACCTCTGTGGGCGTACCTCATTGTGGTGTGGTCGGTGTACAAGGGGGACCTCTGTGGACGTACCTCATTGTGGTGTGGTCGGTGTACAAAGGGGGACCTCTGTGGACGTACCTCATTGTGGTGTGGTCGGTGTACAAGGGGGACCTCTGTGGGCGTACCTCATTGTGGTGTGGTCGGTGTACAAGGGGGACCTCTGTGGACGTACCTCATTGTGGTGTGGTCGGTGTACAAGGGGGACCTCTGTGGACGTACCTCATTGTGGTGTGGTCGGTGTACAAGGGGGACCTCTGTGGGCGTACCTCATTGTGGTGTGGTCGGTGTACAAGGGGGACCTCTGTGGGCGTACCTCATTGTGGTGTGGTCGGTGTACAAGGGGGACCTCTGTGGGCGTACCTCATTGTGGTGTGGTCGGTGTACAAGGGGGACCTCTGTGGACGTCCTCATTGTGGTGTGGTCGGTGTACAAGGGGGACCTCTGTGGACGTACCTCATTGTGGTGTGGTCGGTGTACAAGGGGGACCTCTGTGGACGTACCTCATTGTGGTGTGGTCGGTGTACAAGGGGGACCTCTGTGGACGTACCTCATTGTGGTGTGGTCGGTGTACAAGGGGGACCTCTGTGGACGTACCTCATTGTGGTGTGGTCGGTGTACAAGGGGGACCTCTGTGGACGTACCTCATTGTGGTGTGGTCGGTGTACAAGGGGGACCTCTGTGGACTTACCTCATTGTGGTGTGGTCGGTGTACAAGGGGGACCTCTGTGGGCGCACCTCATTGTGGTGTGGTCAGTGCACAAGGGGGACCTCTGTGGACGTACCTCATTGTGGTGTGGTCGGTGTACAAGGGGGACCTCTGTGGACGTACCTCATTGTGATGTGGTCGGTGCACAAGGGGGACCTCTGTGGACGTACCTCATTGTGGTGTGGTCGGTGTACAAGAGGGACCTCTGTGGACGTACCTCATTGTGGTGTGGTCGGTGTACAAGGGGGACCTCTGTGGACGTACCTCATTGTGGTGTGGTCGGTGTACAAGGGGGACCTCTGTGGACGTACCTCATTGTGGTGTGGTCGGTGTACAAGGGGGACCTCTGTGGACGTACCTCATTGGGGTGTGGTCGGTGTACAAGGGGTACCTCTGTGGACGTACCTCATTGTGGTGTGGTCGGTGTACAAGGGGGACCTCTGTGGGCGTACCTCATTGTGGTGTGGTCGGTGTACAAGGGGGACCTCTGTGGACTTACCTCATTGTGGTGTGGTCGGTGTACAAGGGGGACCTCTGTGGACGTACGTCATTGTGGTGTGGTCGGTGTACAAGGGGGACCTCTGTGGACGTACCTCATTGTGGTGTGGTCGGTGTACAAGGGGGACCTCTGTGGACGTACCTCATTGTGGTGTGGTCGGTGTACAAGGGGGACCTCTGTGGACGTACCGCATCGTGGTGTGGTCGGTGTACAAGGGGGACCTCTGTGGACGTACCGCATCGTGGTGTGGTCGGTGTACAAGGGGGACCTCTTTGGACGTACCTCATTGTGGTGTGGTCGGTGCACAAGGGGGACCTCTGTGGGCGTACCTCATTGTGGTGTGGTCGGTGAACAAGGGGAACCTCTGTGGACGTACCTCATTGTGGTGTGGTCGGTGTACAAGGGGGACCTCTGTGGGCGTACCTCATTGTGGTGTGGTCGGTGTACAAGGGGGACCTCTGTGGACGTACCTCATTGTGGTGTGGTCGGTGCACAAGGGGGACCTCTGTGGACGTACCTCATTGTGGTGTGGTCGGTGTACAAGGGGGACCTCTGTGGGCGTACCTCATTGTGGTGTGGTCGGTGAACAAGGGGAACCTCTGTGGACGTACCTCATTGTGGTGTGGTCGGTGTGCAAGGGGGACCTCTGTGGGCGTACCTCATTGTGGTGTGGTCGGTGTACAAGGGGGACCTCTGTGGACGTACCTCATTGTGGTGTGGTCGGTGTACAAGGGGGACCTCTGTGGACGTACCTCATTGTGGTGTGGTCGGTGCACAAGGGGGACCTCTGTGGACGTACCTCCTTGTGGTGTGGTCGGTGTACAAGGGGGACCTCTGTGGGCGTACCTCATTGTGGTGTGGTCGGTGATCAAGGGGAACCTCTGTGGACGTACCTCATTGTGGTGTGGTCGATGTACAAGGGGGACCTCTGTGGGCGTACCTCATTGTGGTGTGGTCGGTGTACAAGGGGGACCTCTGTGGGCGTACCTCATTGTGGTGTGGTCGGTGTACAAGGGGGACCTCTGTGGGCGTACCTCATTGTGGTGTGGTCGGTGTACAAGGGGAACCTCTGTGGACGTACCTCATTGTGGTGTGGTCGGCGTACAAGGGGGACCTCTGTGGACGTACCTCATTGTGGTGTGGTCGGTGTACAAGGGGGACCTCTGTGGGCGTACCTCATTGTGGTGTGGTCGGTGTACAAGGGGGACCTCTGTGGACGTACCTCATTGTGGTGTGGTCGGTGCACAAGGGGGACCTCTGTGGACGTACCTCATTGTGGTGTGGTCGGTGTACAAGGGGGACCTCTGTGGGCGTACCTCATTGTGGTGTGGTCGGTGTACAAGGGGGACCTCTGTGGACGTACCTCATTGTGGTGTGGTCGGTGTACAAGGGGGACCTCTGTGGACGTACCTCATTGTGGTGTGGTCGGTGTACAAGGGGGACCTCTGTGGACGTACCTCATTGTGGTGTGGTCGGTGTACAAGGGGGACCTCTGTGAACGCACCGCTCATTGTGGTGTGGTCGGTGTACAAGGGGGACCTCTGTGAACGCACCCCTCATTGTGGTGTGGTCGGTGTACAAGGGGGACCTCTGTGGACGTACCTCATTTTGGTGTGGTCGGTGTACAAGGGGGACCTCTGTGGGCATACCTCATTATGGTGTGGTCGGTGTACAAGGGGGACCTCTGTGGGCGTACCTCATTGTGGTGTGATCGGTGTGCAAGGGGGACCTCTGTGGACGTACCTCATTGTGGTGTGGTCGGTGTACACGGGGGACCTCTGTGGGCGTACCTCATTGTGGTGTGGTCGGTGTACAAGGGGGACCTCTGTGGACGTACCTCATTGTGGTGTGGTCGGTGTACAAGGGGGACCTCTGTGGGCGTAACTCATTGTGGTGTGGTCGGTGTACAAGGGGGACCTCTGTGGACGTACCTCATTGTGGTGTGGTCGGTGTACAAGGGGGACCTCTGTGGACGTACCTCATTGTGGTGTGGTCGGTGTACAAGGGGGACCTCTGTGGACTTACCTCATTGTGGTGTGGTCGGTGTGCAAGGGGGACCTCTGTGGACGTACCTCATTGTGGTGTGGTCGGTGTACAAGGGGGACCTCTGTGGACGTACCTCATTGTGGTGTGGTCGGTGTACAAGGGGGACCTCTGTGGACGTACCTCATTGTGGTGTGGTCGGTGCACAAGGGGAACCTCTGTGGACGTACCTCATTGTGGTGTGGTCGGTGTACAAGGTGGACCTCTGTGGACGTACCTCATTGTGGTGTGGTCGGTGTACAAGGGGGACCTCTGTGGGTGTACCGCATTGTGGTGTGGTCGGTGTACAAGGGGGACCTCTGTGGACGTATCTCATTTTGGTGTGGTCGGTGTACAAGGGGGACCTCTGTGGGCGTACCTCATTGTGGTGTGGTCGGTGTACAAGGGGGACCTCTGTGGACGTACCTCATTGTGGTGTGCTCGGTGTACAAGGGGGACCTCTGTGGACGTACCTCGTTGTGGTGTGGTCGGTGTACAAGGGGGACCTCTGTGGGCGTACCTCATTGTGATGTTGGTTGTCGTGCGGTGGTTCTCGTCCTATTGCTGTCGACTCTTTGGTTGTCGTGCGGTGGTTCTCGTCCTATTGCTGTCGACTCTTTGGTTGTCGTGCGGTGGTTCTCGTCCTATTGCTGTCGACTCTTTGGTTGTCGTGCGGTGGTTCTCGTCCTATTGCTGTCGACTCCTTGGTTGTCGTGCGGTGGTTCTCGTCCTATTGCTGTCTCATTGGTTGTCTGACGCTTGTGCCTGAATTGTACAGAGATTAGACGGTGAGAATAAGGCCAAACGTCAGTTAGTTCTGTTTCTGGTCACCGAACCCCTTTTATTTGAATTGTGCGCCACGAAATGGGAGCTAGAGTGATATATTCTCTTCAGGAAGATGGACAACTCCTGAAGCTCCTCGAAGCAATCTCCCCGACTGTTCTGTCCTGCTGGGTGGTCTGTCTTGGAGGGAACCGTCGAGTCGTCATGTACTCTACACTACTGACCAAAGGGGGGCCGGTTTAGCCAATGTGTGTACAAAAGTGGCCTATGACACCTATCTGTCTGTTCGGCATTGTCTGTGCGATGATCCCCAGGATGATACTCGGGGGGCCGGTTTTTTCCTTGATTTTGACGGCTTCACCGTGACTAGCATACAATGAGTTACCGCTGGCCAGTGATCAGGTGGCCGTGAAGTGCCACGGTTAAGCGGTCTGGACCTTGATAACTGGGTGAGAGCACTCCAAGGGACCACCCCCACCGACCCCACTCGAAGGGCCCACCCGGCCGACCCCTTCCCCCCACCGACCTCCTCACATCTTTGCCCACACACCTCATGACCCACCGACCTCGTGGACTCACCGGGTACATATGTGGGATATGTTTCACGGACAAACCAAAACGTGTTTTATGCATCTAGATAGGCTATGACAAAGACACTGGTAGTCCTTGTGAATGAGGGGCGGGGGGCGGGGGCACAATAAAAACAACAATTGACGACGAGTGGAGGGGGAGGGGCTGAACACAAAATTGCGACTAGGTTTTTGACCGGGGGGAGGGGGAGCACAGATATACTTTAGGGTCTGAAAGGGGGGCACATGCCCCCTGTGCCCCCCCCCCACTGGACACGCCCATGCTTGTATACTGGGGAACGAATCAAAATCTATGTTATGTCGGTGTGTGCGGATTTTCCCGTGAAGCGTAATCAAAATATAACGCCTTTCAACCAACGTAGTAAATGCCAAGCTTTTTTTGTTTTTTAATCAATGGTATCAGCAAGGCACTTATTGCCTCGGAGAGCTCCAAATTCGAGACGGAAAAGTCTCTGAATCTTATATATGGAACATACTTTGACAGCAACATTTATGGGAGAAATATACACGCTAAAGACAGCTACAAGAAAGCCTTGTGTTGTAATTGAAAATCACGATCCGATAAAGCAAGCACAAACACGGCAATATTAAGGCGAGTTTATTCAGCAGGAGCAGTTGGATATAATATAAAACATACTGTAGACAAATACTAACGAAACCAATCTCTGAATCAAAATGGAAAAAAAACGTCTTCCGACGAACATATCAGTTTCACATATTTATAAATAAGGAACGGACTGGATGTGTTTGATAAGCAATCACCGAGTTTAAGTTCTTCATGGTATAGTAGTCTTTAACTCAATCTGTATAAATGGGGACCTACGCAGATCCATAGGTCCTGGGGGCCTCCTTGGTGCAGTGGTTAGCCCACCAGACCGCAGATCAATAGGTCCTGGATGCCTCATTGATGTAGTGGTTAGCCCACTAGAGCGCAGATCAATAGGTCCTGGGGGTCTCCCTGGTGTAGTGGTTAGCACACTAGACCGCAGATCAATAGGTCATGGGGCCTTCTTGGTGTAGTGGTTAGCCCACTAGACCGCAGATCAATAGGTCCTGGGTGCCTTCCTGGTATAGTGGTTAGCACACTAGACCACACATCAATAGGTCCTGGGGGCCTCCCTGGTGTAGTGGTTAGCGCACTAGACCGGATATCGATAGCTCAACAATGGTACTTAATAAACTTAATAACCATTTTGGAGTACCTCTTTATTTACAACGATATATATAGCTTGTCGCTAAAATGCAAAATACGATTAATCTTTGGCTCGCTAGCACTCTAGATACGCGCCTAGTTTTTTCTTATTTGCTATTTTCTTATTTACTATATACAATCCCAAAACATATGTTGTATTATTTAGTCATCCTGGTACATAAAACGCATCTTTATAATTCAACCCATCTACATAAAAGCAGGTTGGCAAATACAGTTGGTTACCGTATTTTTACACTCACACAAATATATTGGAAACTCAACTCACGTAGAACCCACTGGCAACTGATACAAAGCAATTAGACTGCAACATATGAACTAAGTGTGTGATAGTATTATTGCGCAATGAAGCATACGTCATTTATTCCACAGCCTGGACCAGGATTTTGGCCAACGTTTCTTTATTTGACTGAGCAGTAGTAATACCGGTATGTATGTGGACATCCATGACTAAAGGGGATGGTGCCATGGGTATCAACCACATCCATGAAGCCAAGGCCAAGGCGACGCTATTGTATAACCACATACCCGATACAATATCGCGCACGTCCTTGGATGACGCTCACAATCTAAAGATCTCTTAACCATGGCAGGAGTAAGATAGAGTCTGGTGTACGTCTAGTTGCGAGTCTCTCGATAACAAACATGGACTATTGTTAGTGGGTACGGCACACCATGCCAACCGTTTATGGTGCCAAAGGTGTCCCTGTCTGTAACTACGGCGCACCATGCCAACCGTTTATGGTGCCAAAGGTGTCCTTGTCTGTAACTACGGCGCACCATGTCAACCTACCCCACAAGGTCGAAGGTCTTTAGGGAGTTTCCCGGTGTGAGTACAGCGTACTAAGCCTGGTCAAGGGTCTGCTGGAGGTCTTTAGGAAGTCACCCAGGGTGAGTACAGCGTACTAAGCCTGGTCAAGGGTCTGCTGGAGGTCTTTAGGAAGTCTCCCGGGGAGAGTACAGCGTACTAAGCCTGGTCAAGGGCCTGCTGGAGGTCTTTAGGAAGTCACCCAAGGTGAGTACAGCGTACTAAGCCTGGTCAAGGCTCTGCTGGAGGTCTGTAGGAAGTCTCCCGGGGTGAGTACAGCGTACTAAGCCTGGTCAAGGGTCTGCTGGAGGTCTTTAGGAAGTCTCTCGGGGTGAGTACCACGTACTAAGCCTGGTCAAGGGTCTGCTGGAGGTCTTTAGGAAGTCACCCAGGGTGAGTACAGCGTACTAAGCCTGGTCAAGGGCCTGCTGGAGGTCTTTAGGAAGTCTCCCGGGGTGAGTACAGCGTACTAAGCCTGGTCAAGGGCCTGCTGGAGGTCTTTAGGAAGTCACTCGGTGTGAGTACAGCGTACTAAGCCTGGTCAAGGGTCTGCTGGAGGTCTTTAGGAAGTCTCCCGGGGAGAGTACAGCGTACTAAGCCTGGTCAAGGGCCTGCTGGAGGTCTTTAGGAAGTCACTCGGGGTGAGTACAGCGTACTAAGCCTGGTCAAGGGTCTGCTGGAGGTCTTTAGGAAGTCTCCCGGGGTGAGTACAGCGTACTAAGCCTGGTCAAGGGTCTGCTGGAGGTCTTTAGGAAGTCTCCCGGGGAGCGTACAGCGTACTAAGCCTGGTCAAGGGTCTGCTGGAGGTCTTTAGGAAGTCACTCGGGGTGAGTACAGCGTACTAAGCCTGGTCAAGGGCCTGCTGGAGGTCTTTAGGAAGTCTCCCGGGGCGAGTACAGCGTACTAAGCCTGGTCAAGGGTCTGCTGGAGGTCTTTAGGAAGTCTCCCGGGGTAAGTACAGCGTACTAAGCCTGGTCAAGGGCCTGCTGGAGGTCTTTAGGAAGTCTCCCGGGGCGAGTACAGCCTACTAAGCCTGGTCAAGGGTCTGCTGGAGGTCTTTAGGAAGTCTCCCGGGGTCAGTACAGCGTACTAAGCCTGGTCAAGGCCCTGCTGGTGGTCTTTAGGAAGTCTCCCGGGGCGAGTACAGCGTACTAAGCCTGGTCAAGGGTCTGCTGGAGGTCTTTAGGAAGTCTCCCGGGGAGAGTACAGCGTACTAAGCCTGGTCAAGGGTCTGCTGGAGGTCTTTAGGAAGTCTCCCGGGGCGAGTACAGCGTACTAAGCCTGGTCAAGGGTCTGCTGGAGGTCTTTAGGCAGTCTCCCGGGGAGAGTACAGCGTACTAAGCCTGGTCAAGGGTCTGCTGGAGGTCTTTAGGAAGTCTCCCTGGGTGAGTACAGCGTACTAAGCCTGGTCAAGGGCCTGCTGGAGGTATTTAGGAAGTCTCCCGGGGTGAGTACAGACCCTTGAGTACAGCGGAGTCTCCCGGAGTCAGTACCGCGTACCAGACGGGTCAAGGGTCTGCTGGAGGTCTTTAGGAAGTCTCCCGGGGTGAGTACAGCGTACCAAGCCTGGTCAAGGGTCTGCTGGAGGTCTTTAGGAAGTCTCCCGGGGTGAGTACAGCGTACTAAGCCTGGTCAAGGGCCTGCTGGAGGTCTTTAGGAAGTCACTCGGGGTGAGTACAGCGTACTAAGCCTGGTCAAGGGTCTGCTGGAGGTCTTTAGGAAGTCTCCCGGGGCGAGTACAGCGTACTAAGCCTGGTCAAGGGCCTGCTGGAGGTCTTTAGGAAGTCACTCGGGGTGAGTACAGCGTACTAAGCCTGGTCAAGGGTCTGCTGGAGGTCTTTAGGAAGTCTCCCGGGGAGAGTACAGCGTACTAAGCCTGGTCAAGTGTCTGCTGGAGGTCTTTAGGAAGTCACTCGGGGTGAGTACAGCGTACTAAGCCTGGTCAAGGGTCTGCTGGAGGTCTTTAGGAAGTCTCCCGGTGTAAGTACAACGTACTAAGCCTGGTCAAGGGCCTGCTGGAGGTCTTTAGGAAGTCTCCCGGGGAGAGTACAGCGTACTAAGCCTGGTCAAGGGTCTGCTGGAGGTCTTTAGGAAGTCACTCGGGGTGAGTACAGCGTACTAAGCCTGGTCAAGGGTCTGCTGGAGGTCTTTAGGAAGTCTCCCGGGGTAAGTACAGCGTACTAAGCCTGGTCAAGGGCCTGCTGGAGGTCTTTAGGAAGTCTCTCGGGGAGAGTACCGCCTACTAAGCCTGGTCAAGGGTCTGCTGGAGGGCGTTAGGAAGTCTCCCGGGGTAAGTACAGCGTACTAACCCTGGTCAAGGGCCTGCTGGAGGTCTTTAGGAAGTCTCCCGGGGAGAGTACCGCGTACTAAGCCTGGTCAAGGGCCTGCTGGAGGTCTTTAGGAAGTCTCCCGGGGAGAGTACAGCGTACTAGGCCTGGTCAAGGATCTGCTGGAGGTCTTTAGGAAGTCACTCGGGGTGAGTACAGCGTACTGAGTCTGGTCAAGGGTCTGCTGGAGGTCTTTAGGAAGTCTCCCGGAGTGAGTACTGCGTACTAAGCCTGGTCAAGGGTCTGCTGGAGGTCTTTAGGAAGTCTCCCGGGGCGAGTACTGCGTACTAAGCCTGGTCAAGGGCCTGCTGGAGGTCTTTAGGAAGTCTCTCGGGGAGAGTACCGCCTACTAAGCCTGGTCAAGGGTCTGCTGGAGGGCGTTAGGAAGTCTCCCGGGGTAAGTACAGCGTACTAAGCCTGGTCAAGGGCCTGCTGGAGGTCTTTAGGAAGTCTCCCGGGGAGAGTACCGCGTACTAAGCCTGGTCAAGGGCCTGCTGGAGGTCTTTAGGAAGTCTCCCGGGGAGAGTACAGCGTACTAGGCCTGGTCAAGGGTCTGCTGGAGGTCTTTAGGAAGTCACTCGGGGTGAGTACAGCGTACTAAGTCTGGTCAAGGGTCTGCTGGAGGTCTTTAGGAAGTCTCCCGGAGTGAGTACAGCGTACTAAGCCTGGTCAAGGGTCTGCTGGAGGTCTTTAGGAAGTCTCCCGGGGCGAGTACTGCGTACTAAGCCTGGTCAAGGGCCTGCTGGAGGTCTTTAGGAAGTCTCCCGGGGCGAGTACAGCGTACTAAGCCTGGTCAATGGTCTGCTGGAGGTCTTTAGGAAGTCTCCCGGGGTGAGTACAGCGTACTAAGCCTGGTCAAGGGTCTGCTGGAGGTCTTTAGGAAGTCTCCCGGGGCGAGTACAGCGTACTAAGCCTGGTCAAGGGTCTGCTGGAGATTTTTAGGAAGTTTCCCGGCGTGAGTACAGCGTACTAAGCCTGGTCAAGGGTCTGCTGGAGGTCTTTAGGAAGTCTCCCTCGGCGAGTACAGCGTACTAAGCCTGGTCAAGGGCCTGCTGGAGGTCTTTAGGAAGTCTCCCGGGGCGAGTACAGCGTACTAAGCCTGGTCAAGGTTCTGCTGGAGGTCTTTAGGAAGTCTCCCGGGGCGAGTACAGCGTACTAAGCCTGGTCAAGGGCCTGCTGGAGGTCTTTATGTAGTCTCCCGGGGCGAGTACAGCGTACTAAGCCTGGTCAAGGTTCTGCTGGAGGTCTTTAGGAAGTCTCCCGGGGCGAGTACAGCGTACTAAGCCTGGTCAAGGGTCTACTGAAGGTCCTTAGGAAGTCTCCCGGGGTGAGTACAGCGTACTAAGCCTGGTCAAGGGCCTGCTGGAGGTTTTTTGGAAGTTTCCCGGCGTGAGTACAGCGTACTAAGCCTGGTCAAGGGTCTGCTGGAGGTCTTTAGGAAGTCTCCCGGGGCGAGTACAGCGTACTAAGCCTGGTCAAGGGTCTGCTGGAGGTCTTTAGGAAGTCTCCCGGGGTGAGTACCACGTACTAAGCCTGGTCAAGGGCCTGCTGGAGGTCTTTAGGAAGTCTCCCGGGGTGAGTACCACGTACTAAGCCTGGTCAAGGGCCTGCTGGAGGTCTTTAGGAAGTCTCCCGGGGTGAGTACAGCGTACTAAGCTTGGTCAAGGGCCTGCTGGAGGTCTTTAGGAAGTCTCCCGGGGCGAGTACAGCGTACTAAGCCTGGTCAAGGGTCCGCTGGAGGTCTTTAGGAAATCTCCCGGGGTGAGTACAGCGTACTAAGCCTGGTCAAGGGCCTGTTGGAGGTCTTTGATCAGGTCCTTGCTGTTCTCCAAGCCGACACTGAAAAAACAACCATTGTGATCACTTGTCGCATGAACCCAATTATCTATTTCCAGATAATTATCGCATTGAATACTATGATACGGTGGTGGTTGGTGTCAGTGAGTACCTGAGGCGGTGATACAGGGGTGGTTGGTGTCAGTGAGTACCTGAGGCGGTGATACAGTGCTGGTTGGTGTCAGTGAGTACCTGAGGCGGTGAAACAGTGGTGGTTGGTGTCAGTGGGTACCTGAGGCGGTGATACAGTGCTGGTTGGTGTCAGTGAGTACCTGAGGCGGTGATACAGTGCTGGTTGGTGTCAGTGGGTACCTGAGGCGGTGAAACAGTGCTGGTTGGTGTCAGTGAGTACCTGAGGCGGTGATACAGTGCTGGTTGGTGTCAGTGGGTACCTGAGGCGGTGATACAGTGGTGGTTGGTGTCAGTGGGTACCTGAGGCGGTGATACAGTGCTGGTTGGTGTCAGTGAGTACCTGAGGCGGTGATACAGTGCTGGTTGGTGTCAGTGAGTACCTGAGGCGGTGATACAGGGGTGGTTGGTGTCAGTGAGTACCTGAGGCGGTGAAACAGTGCTGGTTGGTGTCAGTGAGTACCTGAGGCAGAGATACAGTGCTGGTTGGTGTCAATGAGTACCTGAGGCGGTGATACAGTGCTGGTTGGTGTCAGTGAGTACCTGAGGGGGTGAAACAGTGCTGGTTGGTGTCAGTGAGTACCTGAGGCGGTGATACAGTGCTGGTTGGTGTCAGTGAGTACCTGAGGCGGTGATACAGTGCTGGTTGGTGTCAGTGAGTACCTGAGGCGGTGAAACAGTGGTGGTTGGTGTCAGTGGGTACCTGAGGCGGTGATACAGTGCTGGTTGGTGTCAGTGAGTACCTGAGGCGGTGATACAGTGCTGGTTGGTGTCAGTGGGTACCTGAGGCGGTGAAACAGTGCTGGTTGGTGTCAGTGAGTACCTGAGGCGGTGATACAGTGCTGGTTGGTGTCAGTGGGTACCTGAGGCGGTGATACAGTGGTGGTTGGTGTCAGTGGGTACCTGAGGCGGTGATACAGTGCTGGTTGGTGTCAGTGAGTACCTGAGGCGGTGATACAGTGCTGGTTGGTGTCAGTGAGTACCTGAGGCGGTGATACAGTGCTGGTTGGTGTCAGTGAGTACCTGAGGCGGTGAAACAGTGCTGGTTGGTGTCAGTGAGTACCTGAGGCAGAGATACAGTGCTGGTTGGTGTCAGTGAGTACCTGAGGCGGTGATACAGGGGTGGTTGGTGTCAGTGAGTACCTGAGGCGGTGAAACAGTGCTGGTTGGTGTCAGTGAGTACCTGAGGCGGTGATACAGTGCTGGTTGGTGTCAGTGAGTACCTGAGGCGGTGATACAGGGGTGGTTGGTGTCAGTGAGTACCTGAGGCGGTGAAACAGTGCTGGTTGGTGTCAGTGAGTACCTGAGGCGGTGATACAGTGCTGGTTGGTGTCAGTGAGTACCTGAGGCGGTGATACAGTGCTGGTTGGTGTCAGTGAGTACCTGAGGCGGTGAAACAGTGGTGGTTGGTGTCAGTGAGTACCTGAGGCGGTGATACAGTGCTGGTTGGTGTCCGTGGGTACCTGAGGCGGTGAAACAGTGGTGGTTGGTGTCAGTGGGTACCTGAGGCGGTGATACAGTGGTGGTTGGTGTCAGTGGGTACCTGAGGCGGTGATACAGTGCTGGTTGGTGTCAGTGGGTACCTGAGGCGGTGATACAGGGGTGGTTGGTGTCAGTGAGTACCTGAGGCGGTGATACAGGGGTGGTTGGTGTCAGTGAGTACCTGAGGCGGTGATACAGTGCTGGTTGGTGTCAGTGAGTACCTGAGGCGGTGATACAGGGGTGGTTGGTGTCAGTGGGTACCTGAGGCGGACGAGGCCGTCACTGATGAGGGCCTCCTTCCTGGCGGCGGCGTCCATGATGGCCGGCCCGTGGGTCATGGTGGCGGGGTGTTCTACGAGGCTCTCCGTGCCCCCCAGGGACACCGCCAGCTCGATCAGATGCACCTTCTGCCAACACAAGAGTCAGGGTTAACGAGGCATTTCCCGTCGCCAAAGTCTTAGTTAGGGTGCATTTCTAGACTTTCTAGACCCATTCTTCGACCGCCATCTGGCTGGTTCCAAGTCTCTCTCTAGCCCTTACCTCGGCCATTATCCTGGTTGGTTTCAAGCCTCTCTCTACCCCTTACCTCGACCATTCTCCTGGTTGGTTCCAATGCTCTCTCCACCCCTTACCTCGACTATTCTCCTGGTTGGTTCCAAGTCTCTCTCTAGCCCTTACCTAGGCCATTCTTCTGGTTGGTTTCAAGCCTCTCTCTACCCCTTATCTCGACCATTCTCCGGGATGGTTCCAAGCCTCGCTTTACCCCTTACCTGGACCAGTCTCCTGGCTGGTTCCAACCAAGCTTGGTTGGTTCCAAGCCTCTCTCTGCCCCTTAAATCGACCATTCTCCTGGCTGGTTCCCAGCCTCTCTGTACCCGCTACCTCGATTTTTCTCCTGGCTAGTTCCAAGTCTCTCTTTTCCCCTTACCTCGACCATTCTGCTGGCTGGTTCCAAGCCTTTCTCCACCCCTTACGTCAACCATTCTCCTGGCTGGTTCCAGGTCTCTCTCTAGCCCTTACCTCAACCATTCTCCGGGCAGGTTCCTAGCCTCTCTTTACCCCTTACCTCGACCAGTCTCCTCGCTGGTTCCCAGCCTCTCTGTACCCGCTACCTCGACCTTTCTCGTGGCTGGTTCCAAGCTTCTCTCTACCCCTTACCTCGACCATTCTCCTGACTGGTTCCAAGCCTCTCTCTACCTCTTACCTCGACCAGTCTCTTGGCTGGTTCCAGTCCTCCCTTCATCTCGAAGGCGATCATTCCGCTGAAGGCTGCCATCTGTCGCCGCGCCACTTCGTGTCCTGGATGTTGGGGGAGGCCCGGGTAGTAGACGTGCTCCACTTTGGGGTGCGAGGCGAGGAACTCGGCACATTTCTGGGCGTTGTCGCTGTGTCGCTCCATACGCAGCGCCAGTGTCTTCACTCCCCGCGACAGCAACGCCGCGTCTGACGGCGACTGAAGACAGAACTAGATCTAACGAACAACGCCAGTGTCTTCACTCCGCGCAATAGCAGCGCCGCGTCTGACGGCGACTGAAGACAGAACTAGATCTAACGAACAACGCCAGTGACCTCACTTCCCGCGACAGCAGCGCTGCGTCCGACGGCGACTGAAGACAGAACTAGATCTAACGAACAACGCCAGTGACCTCACTTCCCGCGACAGCAGCGCTGCGTCTGACGGCGACTGAAGACAGAACTAGATCTAACGAACAACGCCAGTGTCTTCACTCCCCGCGACAGCAGCGCCGCGTCTGACGGCGACTGAAGACAGAACTAGATCTAACGAACAACGCCAGTGACCTCACTTCCCGCGACAGCAGCGCTGCGTCCGACGGCGACTGAAGACAGAACTAGATCTTACGAACAACGCCAGTGTCCTCACTCCCCGCGACAGCAGCGCCGCGTCCGACGGCGACAGAAGACAGAACTAGATCTTACGAACAACGCCAGTGTCCTCACTCCCCGCGACAGCAGCGCCGCGTCCGACGGCGACTGAAGACAGAACTAGATCTTACGAACAACGCCAGTGACCTCACTCCCCGCGACAGCAGCGCCGCGTCCGACGGCGACTGAAGGCAGAACTAGATCTTACGAACAACGCCAGTGTCCTCACTCCCCGCGACAGCAGCGCCGCGTCCGACGGCGACTGAAGACAGAATTAGATCTAACGAACAACGCCAGTGACCTCACTTCCCGCGACAGCAGCGCTGCGTCCGACGGCGACTGAAGACAGAACTAGATCTTACGAACAACGCCAGTGTCCTCACTCCCCGCGACAGCAGCGCCACGTCCGACGGCAACAGAAGACAGAACTAGATCTTACGAACAACGCCAGTGTCCTCACTCCCCGCGACAGCTGCGCCGCGTCCGACGGCGACTGAAGACAGAACTAGATCTTACGAACAACGCCAGTGTCCTCACTCCCCGCGACAGCAGCGCCGCGTCCGACGGCGACTGAAGACAGAACTAGATCTTACGAACAACGCCAGTGTCCTCACTCCCCGCGACAGCAGCGCCGCGTCCGACGGCGACTGAAGACAGAACTAGATCTTACGAACAACGCCAGTGTCCTCACTCCCCGCGACAGCAGCGCCGCGTCCGACGGCGACTGAAGACAGAACTAGATCTTACGAACAACGCCAGTGTCCTCACTCCCCGCGACAGCAGCGCCGCGTCCGACGGCGACTGAAGACAGAACTAGATCTTACGAACAACGCCAGTGTCCTCACTCCCCGCGACAGCAGCGCCGCGTCCGACGGCGACTGAAGACAGAACTAGATCTTACGAACAACGCCAGTGTCCTCACTCCCCGCGACAGCAGCGCCGCGTCCGACGGCGACTGAAGACAGAACTAGATCTTACGAACAACGCCAGTGTCCTCACTCCCCGCGACAGCAGCGCCGCGTCCGACGGCGACTGAAGACAGAACTAGATCTTACGAACAACGCCAGTGACCTCACTCCCCGCGACAACAGCGCCGCGTCCGACGGCGACTGAAGACAGAACTAGATCTTACGAACAACGCCAGTGTCCTCACTCCAAGCGACAGCAGCGCTGCGTCCGACGGTGACTGAAGACAGAACTAGATCTTGCGAACAACGCCAGTGTCTTTGTAGATCTGATGTTACCTACTTACGAGGACATAACCGACAGACGTCCCCCACCCTTAGATCGGATGTAACCTACTTATGAGGACAACACCGACAGGCGCCCCCCACTCTTAGATCGGATGTAACCTACTTATGAGGACGTCCCCCACTCTTAGATCGGATGTAACCTACTTATGAGGACAACACCGACAGACGTCCCCCACTCTTAGATCGGATGTAACCTACTTATGAGGACAACACCGACAGACGTCCCCCACTCTTAGATCGGATGTAACCTACTTACGAGGACAACACCGACAAACGTCCCCCACTCTTAGATCGGATGTAACCTACTTATGAGGACAACACCGACAAACGTCCCCCACTCTTAGATCGGATGTAACCTACTTATGAGGACAACACCCCTACTTATGAGGACAACACCAACAAACGTCCCCCACTCTTAGATCGGATGTAACCTACTTATGAGGACAACACCGACAAACGTCCCCCACCCTTAGATCGGATGTAACCTACTTATGAGAACAACACCGACAGACGTCCCCCACTCTTAGATCGGATGTAACCTACTTATGAGGACAACACCGACAAACGTCCCCCACTCTTAGATCGGATGTAACCTACTTATGAGGACAACACCGACAGACGTCCCCCACTCTTAGATCGAATCTAACCTACTTATGAGGACAACACCGACAGACGTCCCCCACTCTTAGATCGGATGTAACCTACTTATGAGGACAACACCGACAAACGTCCCCCACTCTTAGATCGGATGTAACCTACTTACGAGGACAACACCGACAGACGTCCCCCACTCTTAGATCGGATGTAACCTACTTATGAGGACAACACCGACAGACGTCCCCCACTCTTAGATCGGATGTAACCTACTTACGAGGACATAACCGACAGACGTCCGCCACTCTTAGATCGGATGTAACCTACTTATGAGGACAACACCGACAAACGTCCCCCACTCTTAGATCGGATGTAACCTACTTATGAGGACAACACCGACAGACGTCCCCCACTCTTAGATCGGATGTAACCTACTTATGAGGACAACACCGACAGATGTCCCCCACTTGTAGATCTGATGTAACCTACTTACGAGGACACAACCGACAGACGTCCGCCACTCTTAGATTGGATGTAACCTACTTATGTGGACAACACCGACAGACGTCCCCCACTCTTAGATCGGATGTAACCTACTTACGAGGACAACACCGACAGACGTCCTCCACTCTTAGATCGGATGTAACCTACTTACGAGGACAACACCGACAGACGTCCTCCACTCTTAGATCGGATGTAACCTACCTACGGGGACACAACCGACAGACGTCCGCCACTCTTAGATCGGATGTAACCTACTTACGAGGACACAACCGACAGACGTCCCCCACTCTTAGATCGGATGTAACCTATTTATGAGGACAACACCGACAGACGTCCCCCACTCTTAGATCGGATGTAACCTACTTACGAGGACACAGCCGACAGACGTCCCCCGCTCTTAGATCGGATGTAACCTACTTATGAGGACAACACCGACAGACGTCCCCCACTTGTAGATCTGATGTAACCTACTTACGAGGACAACACCGACAGACGTCCCCCACTTGTAGATCTGATGTAACCTACTTACGAGGACAACACCGACAGACGTCCCCCACTCTTAGATCGGATGTAACCTACTTATGAGGACAACACCGACAGACGTCCGCCACTCTTAGATCGGATGTAACCTACTTACGAGGACAACACCGACAGACGTCCCCCACTCTTAGATCGGATGTAACCTACTTACGAGGACATAACCGACAGACGTCCCCCACTCTTAGATCGGATGTAACCTACTTATGAGGACAACACCGACAGACGTCCCCCACTCTTAGATCGGATGTAACCTACTTATGAGGACAACACCGACAGACGTCCGCCACTCTTAGATCGGATGTAACCTACTTATGAGGACAACACCGACAGACGTCCCCCACTCTTAGATCGGATGTAACCTACTTATGAGAACAACACCGACAGACGTCCGCCACTCTTAGATCGGATGTAACCTACTTATGAGGACAACACCGACAAACGTCCCCCACTCTTAGATCGGATGTAACCTACTTATGAGGACAACACCGACAGACGTCCCCCACTCTTAGATCGGATGTAACCTACTTACGAGGACAACACCGACAGACGTCCCCCACTCTTAGATCGGATGTAACCTACTTACGAGGACATAACCGACAGACGTCCCCCACTCTTAGATCGGATGTAACCTACTTATGAGGACAACACCGACAGACGTCCCCCACTCTTAGATCGGATGTAACCTACTTACGAGGACAACACCGACAGACGTCCCCCACTCTTAGATCGGATGTAACCTACTTATGAGGACACAACCGACAGACGTCCCCCACTCTTACATCGGATGTAACCTACTTATGAGGACAACACCGACAGACGTCCCCCACTCTTAGATCGGATGTAACCTACTTATGAGGATAACACCGACAGACGTCCCCCACTCTTAGATCGGATGTAACCTACTTACGAGGACAACACCGACAGACGTCCCCCACTCTTAGATCGGATGTAACCTACTTATGAGGACACAACCGACAGACGTCCCCCACTCTTACATCGGATGTAACCTACTTATGAGGACAACACCGACAGACGTCCCCCACTCTTAGATCGGATGTAACCTACTTATGAGGACACAACCGACAGACGTCCCCCACTCTTACATCGGATGTAACCTACTTATGAGGACAACACCGACAGACGGCCCCCACTCTTAGATCGGATGTAACCTACTTATGAGGACACAACCGACAGACGTCCCCCACTCTTACATCGGATGTAACCTACTTATGAGGACAACACCGACAGACGTCCCCCACTCTTAGATCGGTTGTAACCTACTTACGAGGACACAACCGACAGACGTCCGCCAATGGTAGATCTGCCGTAGTTGTGTCAGCGTTCGAGTGCTGACCACTCCTGCAAGTAGGTCACTGTGGCCTCCCAAGTACTTGGATCTGAATAGCATTAAATATATATCACCAAATCGTATATTTCAAGGCATGTACCATTTGGATTATTCCGGTTAAAATAAAATACAATAAAAGTATTCTAAATTGTATGCTTCCACAGTAGGAATGCCATTAACGTACCATGGCGATGTGACTGATAGCTGTAGGCGGTATGGGGAGCCTCACGCGCTGTGTATGGCGATGTGACTGATAGCTGTAGGCGGTATGGGGAGCCTCACGCGCTGTGTATGGCGATGTGACTGATAGCTGTAGGCGGTATGGGGAGCCTCACGCGCTGTGTATGGCCATGTGACTGATAGCTGTAGGCGGTATGGGGAGCCTCACGCGCTGTGTATGGCCATGTGACTGATAGCTGTAGGCGGTATGGGGAGCCTCACGCGCTGTGTATGGCCATGTGACTGATAGCTGTAGGCGGTATGGGGAGCCTCACGCGCTGTGTATGGCCATGTGACTGATAGCTGTAGGCGGTATGGGGAGCCTCACGCGCTGTGTATGGCGATGTGACTGATAGCTGTAGGCGGTATGGGGAGCCTCACGCGCTGTGTATGGCGATGTGACTGATAGCTGTAAGCGGTATGGGGAGCCTCACGCGCTGTGTATGGCGATGTGACTGATAGCTGTAGGCGGTATGGGGAGCCTCACGCGTTGTGTATGGCGATGTGACTGATAGCTGTAGGCGGTATGGGGAGCCTCACGCGCTGTGTATGGCGATGTAACTGATAGCTGTAGGCGGTATGGGGAGCCTCACGCGCTGTGTATGGCGATGTGACTGATAGCTGTAGGCGGTATGGGGAGCCTCACGCGCTGTGTATGGCCATGTGACTGATAGCTGTAGGCGGTATGGGGAGCCTCACGCGCTGTGTATGGCGATGTGACTGATAGCTGTAGGCGGTATGGGGAGCCTCACGCGCTGTGTATGGCGATGTGACTGATAGCTGTAGGCGGTATGGGGAGCCTCACGCGCTGTGTATGGCGATGTGACTGATAGCTGTAGGCGGTATGGGGAGCCTCACGCGCTGTGTATGGCGATGTGACTGATAGCTGTAGGCGGTATGGGGAGCCTCACGCGCTGTGTATGGCGATGTAACTGATAGCTGTAGGCGGTATGGGGAGCCTCACGCGCTGTGTATGGCGATGTGACTGATAGCTGTAGGCGGTATGGGGAGCCTCACGCGCTGTGTATGGCGATGTGACTGATAGCTGTAGGCGGTATGGGGAGCCTCACGCGCTGTGTATGGCGATGTGACTGATAGCTGTAAGCGGTATGGGGAGCCTCACGCGCTGTGTATGGCGATGTGACTGATAGCTGTAGGCGGTATGGGGAGCCTCACGCGCTGTGTATGGCGATGTGACTGATAGCTGTAGGCGGTATGGGGAGCCTCACGCGCTGTGTATGGCGATGTGACTGATAGATGTAGGCGGTATGGGGAGCCTCACGCGTTGTGTATGGCGATGTGACTGATAGCTGTAGGCGGTATGGGGAGCCTCACGCGCTGTGTATGGCGATGTGACTGATAGATGTAGGCGGTATGGGGAGCCTCACGCGTTGTGTATGGCGATGTGACTGATAGCTGTAGGCGGTATGGGGAGCCTCACGCGCTGTGCATGGCGATGTGATTGATAGCTGTAGGCGGTATGGGGAGCCTCACGCGCTGTGTATGGCCATGTGACTGATAGCTGTAGGCGGTATGGGGAGCCTCACGCGCTGTGTATGGCGATGTAACTGATAGCTGTAGGCGGTATGGGGAGCCTCACGCGCTGTGTATGGCCATGTGACTGATAGCTGTAGGCGGTATGGGGAGCCTCACGCGCTGTGTATGGCGATGTGACTGATAGCTGTAAGCGGTATGGGGAGCCTCACGCGCTGTGTATGGCGATGTGACTGATAGCTGTAGGCGGTATGGGGAGCCTCACGCGCTGTGTATGGCGATGTGACTGATAGCTGTAGGCGGTATGGGGAGCCTCACGCGCTGTGTATGGCGATGTGACTGATAGCTGTAGGCGGTATGGGGAGCCTCACGCGCTGTGTATGGCGATGTGACTGATAGCTGTAGGCGGTATGGGGAGCCTCACGCGCTGTGCATGGCGATGTAACTGATAGCTGTAGGCGGTATGGGGAGCCTCACGCGCTGTGTATGGCGATGTAACTGATAGCTGTAGGCGGTATGGGGAGCCTCACGCGCTGTGTATGGCGATGTGACTGATAGCTGTAGGCGGTATGGGGAGCCTCACGCGCTGTGTATGGCGATGTGACTGATAGCTGTAGGCGGTATGGGGAGCCTCACGCGTTGTGTATGGCGATGTGACTGATAGCTGTAGGCGGTATGGGGAACCTCACGCGCTGTGTATGGCGATGTGACTGATAGCTGTAGGCGGTATGGGGAACCTCACGCGCTGTGTATGGCGATGTGACTGATAGCTGTAGGCGGTATGGGGAACCTCACGCGCTGCGTATGGCGATGTGACTGATAGCTGTAGGCGGTATGGGGAACCTCACGCGCTGTGTATGGCGATGTGACTGATAGCTGTAGGCGGTATGGGGAGCCTCACGCGCTGTGTATGGCGATGTGACTGATAGCTGTAGGCGGTATGGGGAGCCTCACGCGCTGTGTATGGCGATGTGACTGATAGCTGTAGGCGGTATGGGGAGCCTCACGCGCTGTGTATGGCTATGTGACTGATAGCTGTAGGCGGTATGTGGAGCTTCACGCGCTGTGTATGGCCATGTGACTGATAGCTGTAGGCGGTATGGGGAGCCTCACGCGTTGTGTATGGCCATGTGACTGATAGCTGTAGGCGGTATGGGGAGCCTCACGCGTTGTGTATGGCCATGTGACTGATAGCTGTAGGCGGTATGGGGAGCCTCACGCGCTGTGTATGGCCATGTGACTGATAGCTGTAGGCGGTATGGGGAGCCTCACGCGCTGTGTATGGCCATGTGACTGATAGCTGTAGGCGGTATGGGGAGCCTCACGCGCTGTGTATGGCGATGTGACTGATAGCTGTAGGCGGTATGGGGAGCCTCACGCGCTGTGCATGGCGATGTGACTGATAGCTGTAGGCGGTATGGGGAGCCTGTGTATGGCGATGTAACTGATAGCTGTAGGCGGTATGGGGAGCCTCACGCGCTGTGTATGGCGATGTGACTGATAGCTGTAGGCGGTATGGGGAGCCTCACGCGCTGTGTATGGCCATGTGACTGATAGCTGTAGGTGGTATGGGGAGCCTCACGCGCTGTGTATGGCCATGTGACTGATAGCTGTAGGCGGTATGGGGAGCCTCACGCGCTGTGTATGGCGATGTAACTGATAGCTGTAGGCGGTATGGGGAGCCTCACGCGCTGTGTATGGCGATGTGACTGATAGCTGTAGGCGGTATGTGGAGCTTCACGCGCTGTGTATGGCGATGTGACTGATAGCTGTAGGCGGTATGGGGAGCCTCACGCACTGCGTATGGCGATGTAACTGATAGCTGTAGGCGGTATGGGGAGCCTCACGCGCTGTGTATGGCGATGTGACTGATAGCTGTAGGCGGTATGGGGAGCCTCACGCGCTGTGTATGGCGATGTGACTGATAGCTGTAGGCGGTATGGGGAGCCTCACGCGCTGTGTATGGCCATGTGACTGATAGCTGTAGGCGGTATGGGGAGCCTCACGCGCTGTGTATGGCGATGTGATTGATAGCTGTAGGCGGTATGGGGAGCCTCACGCGCTGTGCATGGCGATGTGACTGATAGCTGTAGGCGGTATGGGGAGCCTCACGCGCTGTGTATGGCGATGTAACTGATAGCTGTAGGCGGTATGGGGAGCCTCACGCGCTGTGTATGGCGATGTGACTGATAGCTGTAGGCGGTATGGGGAGCCTCACGCGCTGTGTATGGCGATGTAACTGATAGCTGTAGGCGGTATGGGGAGCCTCACGCACTGCGTATGGCGATGTAACTGATAGCTGTAGGCGGTATGGGGAGCCTCACGCGCTGTGTATGGCGATGTGACTGATAGCTGTAGGCGGTATGGGGAGCCTCACGCGCTGTGTATGGCCATGTGACTGATAGCTGTAGGCGGTATGGGGAGCCTCACGCGCTGTGTATGGCGATGTGATTGATAGCTGTAGGCGGTATGGGGAGCCTCACGCGCTGTGCATGGCGATGTGACTGATAGCTGTAGGCGGTATGGGGAGCCTCACGCGCTGTGTATGGCGATGTAACTGATAGCTGTAGGCGGTATGGGGAGCCTCACGCGCTGTGTATGGCGATGTGACTGATAGCTGTAGGCGGTATGGGGAGCCTCACGCGCTGTGCATGGCGATGTGACTGATAGCTGTAGGCGGTATGGGGAGCCTCACGCGCTGTGCATGGCGATGTGACTGATAGCTGTAGGCGGTATGGGGAGCCTCACGCGCTGTGTATGGCGATGTAACTGATAGCTGTAGGCGGTATGGGGAGCTTCACGCGCTGTGTATGGCGATGTGACTGATAGCTGTAGGCGGTATGGGGAGCCTCACGCACTGCGTATGGCGATGTAACTGATAGCTGTAGGCGGTATGGGGAGCCTCACGCGCTGTGTATGGCCATGTGACTGATAGCTGTAGGCGGTATGGGGAGCCTCACGCGTTGTGTATGGCGATGTGACTGATAGCTGTAGGCGGTATGGGGAGCTTCACGCGTTGTGTATGGCGATGTAACTGATAGCTGTAGGCGGTATGGGGAGCCTCACGCGCTGTGTATGGCCATGTGACTGATAGCTGTAGGCGGTATGGGGAGCCTCACGCGCTGTGTATGGCCATGTGACTGATAGCTGTAGGCGGTATGGGGAGCCTCACGCGCTGTGTATGGCGATGTGACTGAGAGCTGTAGGCGGTATGGGGAGCCTCACGCGCTGTGTATGGCCATGTGACTGATAGCTGTAGGCGGTATGGGGAGCCTCACGCGCTGTGCATGGCGATGTGACTGATAGCTGTAGGCGGTATGGGGAGCCTCACGCGCTGTGTATGGCGATGTGACTGATAGCTGTAGGCGGTATGGGGAGCCTCACGCGCTGTGTATGGCGATGTGACTGATAGCTGTAGGCGGTATGGGGAGCCTCACGCGCTGTGTATGGCCATGTGACTGATAGCTGTAGGCGGTATGGGGAGCCTCACGCGCTGTGTATGGCGATGTAACTGATAGCTGTAGGCGGTATGGGGAGCCTCACGCGCTGTGTATGGCGATGTGACTGATAGCTGTAGGCGGTATGGGGAGCCTCACGCGCTGTGTATGGCCATGTGACTGATAGCTGTAGGCGGTATGGGGAGCCTCACGCGCTGTGTATGGCGATGTGACTGATAGCTGTAGGCGGTATGGGGAGCCTCACGCGCTGTGTATGGCGATGTGACTGATAGCTGTAGGCGGTATGGGGAGCCTCACGCGCTGTGTATGGCCATGTGACTGATAGCTGTAGGCGGTATGGGGAGCCTCACGCGCTGTGCATGGCGATGTAACTGATAGCTGTAGGCGGTATGGGGAGCCTCACGCGCTGTGTATGGCGATGTGACTGATAGCTGTAGGCGGTATGGGGAGCCTCACGCGCTGTGTATGGCCATGTGACTGATAGCTGTAGGCGGTATGGGGAGCCTCACGCGCTGTGTATGGCCATGTGACTGATAGCTGTAAGCGGTATGGGGAGCCTCACGCGCTGTGTATGGCGATGTGACTGATAGCTGTAGGCGGTATGGGGAGCCTCACGCGTTGTGTATGGCGATGTGACTGATAGCTGTAGGCGGTATGGGGAGCCTCACGCGCTGTGTATGGCGATGTGACTGATAGCTGTAGGCGGTATGGGGAGCCTCACGCGTTGTGTATGGCGATGTGACTGATAGCTGTAGGCGGTATGGGGAGCCTCACGCGCTGTGTATGGCCATGTGACTGATAGCTGTAGGCGGTATGGGGAGCCTCACGCGCTGTGTATGGCGATGTGACTGATAGCTGTAGGCGGTATGGGGAGCCTCACGCGCTGTGTATGGCGATGTGACTGATAGCTGTAGGCGGTATGGGGAGCCTCACGCGCTGTGTATGGCGATGTGACTGATAGCTGTAGGCGGTATGGGGAGCCTCACGCGCTGTGTATGGCGATGTGACTGATAGCTGTAGGCGGTATGGGGAGCCTCACGCGCTGTGTATGGCGATGTGACTGATAGCTGTAGGCGGTATGGGAAGCCTCACGCGCTGTGTATGGCGATGTGACTCATAGCTGTAGGCGGTATGGGGAGCCTCACGCGCTGTGTATGGCGATGTGACTGATAGCTGTAGGCGGTATGGGGAGCCTCACGCGCTGCGTATGGCGATGTGACTGATAGCTGTAGGCGGTATGGGGAGCCTCACGCGCTGTGTATGGCCATGTGACTGATAGCTGTAGGCGGTATGGGGAGCCTCACGCGTTGTGTATGGCCATGTGACTGATAGCTGTAGGCGGTATGGGGAGCCTCACGCGCTGTGTATGGCGATGTGACTGATAGCTGTAGGCGGTATGGGGAGCCTCACGCGCTGTGTATGGCGATGTGACTGATAGCTGTAGGCGGTATGGGGAGCCTCACGCGCTGTGTATGGCGATGTGACTGATAGCTGTAGGCGGTATGGGGAGCCTCACGCGCTGTGTATGGCGATGTAACTGATAGCTGTAGGCGGTATGGGAAGCCTCACGCGCTGTGTATGGCGATGTGACTGATAGCTGTAGGTGGTATGGGGAGCCTCACGCGCTGTGTATGGCGATGTGACTGATAGCTGTAGGCGGTATGGGAAGCCTCACGCGCTGTGTATGGCGATGTGACTGATAGCTGTAGGCGGTATGGGGAGCCTCACGCGCTGTGTATGGCCATGTGACTGATAGCTGTAGGCGGTATGGGGAGCCTCACGCGCTGTGTATGGCGATGTGACTGATAGCTGTAGGCGGTATGGGGAGCTTCACGCGCTGCGTATGGCGATGTGACTGATAGCTGTAGGCGGTATGGGGAGCCTCACGCGCTGTGTATGGCGATGTGACTGATAGCTGTAGGCGGTATGGGAAGCCTCACGCGCTGTGTATGGCGATGTGACTGATAGCTGTAGGCGGTATGGGAAGCCTCACGCGCTGTGTATGGCGATGTGACTGATAGCTGTAGGCGGTATGGGGAGCTTCACGCGCTGTGTATGGCGATGTAACTGATAGCTGTAGGCAGTATGGGGAGCCTCACGCGCTGTGTATGGCGATGTGACTGATAGCTGTAGGCGGTATGGGGAGCCTCACGCGTTGTGTATGGCCATGTGACTGATAGCTGTAGGCAGTATGGGGAGCCTCACGCGCTGTGTATGGCCATGTGACTGATAGCTGTAGGCGGTATGGGGAGCCTCACGCGCTGTGTATGGCCATGTGACTGATAGCTGTAGGCGGTATGGGGAGCCTCACGCGCTGTGTATGGCGATGTGACTGATAGCTGTAGGCGGTATGGGGAGCCTCACGCGCTGTGTATGGCGATGTAACTGATAGCTGTAGGCGGTATGGGGAGCCTCACGCGCTGTGTATGGCGATGTAACTGATAGCTGTAGGCGGTATGGGGAGCCTCACGCGCTGTGTATGGCGATGTGACTGATAGCTGTAGGCGGTATGGGGAGCCTCACGCGCTGTGTATGGCGATGTGACTGATAGCTGTAAGCGGTATGTGGAGCTTCACGCGCTGTGTATGGCGATGTGACTGATAGCTGTAGGCGGTATGGGGAGCCTCACGCGCTGTGTATGGCGATGTAACTGATAGCTGTAGGCGGTATGGGGAGCCTCACGCGCTGTGTATGGCGATGTGACTGATAGCTGTAGGCGGTATGGGGAGCCTCACGCGCTGTGTATGGCGATGTGACTGATAGCTGTAGGCGGTATGGGGAGCCTCACGCGCTGTGTATGGCGATGTGACTGATAGCTGTAGGCGGTATGTGGAGCTTCACGCGCTGTGTATGGCGATGTGACTGATAGCTGTAGGCGGTATGGGGAGCCTCACGCGTTGTGTATGGCCATGTGACTGATAGCTGTAGGCGGTATGGGGAGCCTCACGCGCTGTGTATGGCGATGTGACTGATAGCTGTAGGCGGTATGGGGAGCCTCACGCGCTGTGTATGGCGATGTGACTGATAGCTGTAGGCGGTATGGGGAGCCTCACGCGCTGTGTATGGCGATGTGACTGATAGCTATAGGCGGTATGGGGAGCCTCACGCGCTGTGTATGGCCATGTGACTGATAGCTGTAGGCGGTATGGGGAGCCTCACGCGCTGTGTATGGCGATGTGACTGATAGCTGTAAGCGGTATGGGGAGCCTCACGCGCTGTGTATGGCGATGTAACTGATAGCTGTAGGCGGTATGGGAAGCCTCACGCGCTGTGTATGGCGATGTGACTGATAGCTGTAGGCGGTATGGGGAGCCTCACGCGTTGTGTATGGCGATGTGACTGATAGCTGTAGGCGGTATGGGAAGCCTCACGCGCTGTGTATGGAGATGTCGACACCGTGTTTGATTGGCTGCTGGAGGTATGGGGAGCCGAATGTGGAGTCCACCATGGTGACGACCCCCTCCAGACTCTGACCCAGGGCCCCGAACGCCTCCAGGTCCAGGATAGAGATCAGAGGGTTGCACGGCGTCTCGCCGTACAGCACCTGGGGACAGATCAACAGTGTTACTTTTGGTGACAGATCAACAGTGTTACTCTTGGTGACAGATCAACAGTGTTACTCCTGGGGACAGATCAACAGTGTTACTCTTGGTGACAGATCAACAGTGTTACTCTTGGTGACAGATAAAACGTGTTACGCGTTACACGGTAACACCTGGGGATAAACAGTGTTACTAATAACAGTGAGGGAAGTACAACGACCTTGGTGTTGGGTTTAATGGCATGGAGTGAGGGAAATACAATGACCTTGGTGATGGGTTTAATGGCATGGAGTGAGGGAAGTACAACGACCTTGGTGATGGGTTTAATGGCATGGAGTGAGGGAAGTGTTGGGTTTAATGATGTGGAGTGAGGGGAATACAATGACCTTGGTGATGGGTTTAATGGCGTGGAAGGAGGGAAGTACAATGACCTTGGTGTTGGGTTTGATGGCCTTCCTGTAGGCGTCCACGGACGTCCCGTCCACCCACGTGACCTCTACGTGATACTTAGGCATACACTTGGTGAGGAAGCCGTGGGTTCCGCCGTACACCGACGAACACGCCACCTCCAGGACAAAATGCACCAGTTGTAATTTGTGCACACGAAACAGTAGAACTATCGCTTACATTAGTTTACCGCATTATCGCAATTATTATTACAATAATTTTACCGAAATTCTATTCACATGAAGCAATCAGTTTCTTTGACGTGTTAAATAATTACCAAATATGAGTATATTCATAAATGCCTTTTAAAGCAATATTTATCTCCAGTATCTATTTGTTGAATAAACCGTTTTTTATTTCATGTTAATTGTAACACATTTCCGTCTTGAACGAAAGTGCCTATTTGAAATATAATTAGCGCGCGTTATGGCGGACCTACCACGTGATCACCTGCACTAAGGACGGCCATCAGAGCGCTGGTGACGGCGGCGGAACCGGAACTAAAGACCAGCGTGCCTGCTCCCTCTTCGATGGCGGAGATAGCCGCCTCGGCCGCCTCCACCGTGGGGTTACCGTCACGGGAGTACACATAGCCACCCTGGGGGATACACCACGGTGAGTGGGGGTTACCGTCACGGGAGTACACATAGCCACCCTGGGGGATACACCACGGTGAGGGGGGGTTACCGTCACGGGAGTACACATAGCCACCCTGGGAGATACACCACGGAAAGGGGGGGGGGGCGTTACCGTCACGGGAGTACACATAGCCACCCTGGGGGATACACCACGGTGAGGGGGGGGGGGGGTTTACCGTCACGGGAGTACACATAGCCACCCTGGGGGATACACCACGGTGAGGGGGGGGGGGTTACCGTCACGGGAGTACACATAGCCACCCTGGGGGATACACCACGGGAAGGGGGGGTTACCGTCACGGGAGTACACATAGCCACCCTGGGGGATACACCACGGTGAGGGGGGGCGGGGGGGTTACCGTCACGGGAGTACACATAGCCACCGTGGGGAATACACCACGGTGAGGGGGGGTTACCGTCACGGGAGTACACATAGCCACCCTGGGGGATACACCACGGTGAGGGGGGGTTACCGTCACGGAAGTACACATAGCCACCCTGGGGGATACACCACGGTGCGGGGGGGTTACCGTCACGGGAGTACACATAGCTACCCTGGGGGATACACCACGGTGAGGGGGTGTTACCGTCACGGGAGTACACATAGCCATCATGGGGGATACACCACGGTGAGGGGGTGTTACCGTCACGGGAGTACACATAGCCATCATGGGGGATACACCACGGTGAGGGGGGGGGGTTACCTTCACGGGAGTACACATAGCCACCCTGGAGGATACACCACGGTGAGGGGGGGTGGGGGTTACCGTCACGGGAGTACACATAGCCACCCTGGGGGATACACCACGGTGAGGGGGAGTTACCGTCATAGAAGTACACATAGCCACCCTGGGAGATACACCACGGTGAGGGGGGGGGTTACCGTCACGGGAGTACACATAGCCACCCTGGGGGATACACCACGGTGAGGGGGGGGGCGGGTTACCGTCACGGGAGTACACATAGCCACCCTGGGGGATACACCACGGGAAGTGGGGGTTACCGTCACGGGAGTACACATAGCCACCCTGGGGGATACACCACGGTGAGGGGGGGTTACCGTCACGGGAGTACACATAGCCACCCTGGGGGATACACCACGGTGAGGGGGGGTTACCGTCACGGGAGTACACATAGCTACCCTGGAGGATACACCACGGTGAGGGGGGGTTACCGTCACGGGAGTACACATAGCCACCCTGGGGGATGCACCACGGTGAGGGGGTGGGGGTTACCGTCACGGGAGTACACATAGCCACCCTGGGGGATACACCACGGTGAGGGGGTGTTACCGTCACGGGAGTACACATAGCCACCCTGGGGGATACACCACGGTGAGGGGGGGGGGTTACCGTCACGGGAGTACACATAGCCACCCTGGGGGATACACTACGGTGAGGGGGGGGGGGGGTTACCGTCACGGAAGTACACATAGCCACCCTGGGGGATACACCACGGTGAGGGGGGGGGTTACCGTCACGGGAGTACACATAGCCACCCTGGGGGATACACCACGGTGAGGGGGGGTTACCGTCACGGGAGTACACATAGCCACCCTGGGGGATACACCACGGTGAGGGGGGGGGGGTTACCGTCACGGGAGTACACATAGCTACCCTGGGGGATACACCACGGTGAGGGGGGGGGGGGTTACCGTCACGGGAGTACACATAGCCACCCTGGGGGATACACCACGGTGAGGGGGGGTTACAGTCATGGAAGTACACATAGCCACCCTGGGGGATACACCACGGTGAGGGGGGGTTACCGTCACGGGAGTACACATAGCCACCCTGGGGGATACACCACGGTGAGGGGAGGTTACCGTCATGGAAGTACACATAGCTACCCTGGGGGATACACCACGGTGAAGGGGGGGGGGGTTACCGTCACGGGAGTACACATAGCCACCCTGGGGGATACACCACGGTGAGGGGGGGTTACCGTCACGGAAGTACACATAGCCACCCTGGGGGATACACCACGGTGAGGGGGGGGGGGGGGTTACCGTCACGGGAGTACACATAGCCACCCTGGGGGATACACCACGGTGAGGGGGGGTTACCGTCACGGGAGTACACATAGCCACCCTGGGGGATACACCACGGTGAGGGGGGGGGCGGTTACCGTCACGGGAGTACACATAGCCACCCTGGGGGATACACCACGGTGAGGGGGGGGGGTTACCGTCACGGAAGTACACATAGCCACCCTGGGGGATACACCACGGTGAGGGGAGGTTAACGTCACGGGAGTACACATAGCCACCCTGGGGGATACACCACGGTGAGGGGGGTTACCGTCACGGGAGTACACATAGCTACCCTGGGGGATACACAACGGTGAGGGGAGGGGGGGGGGGCGGGTTACCGTCACGGGAGTACACATAGCCACCCTGGGGGATACACCACGGTGAGGGGGGGTTACCGTCATGGAAGTACACATAGCTACCCTGGGGGATACACCACGGTGAGGGGGGGGGGGGTTACCGTCACGGGAGTACACATAGCCACCCTGGGGGATACACCACGGTGAGGGGGGGTTACCGTCACGGGAGTACACATAGCCACCCTGGGGGATACAACACGGTGAGGGAGGTTACCGTCACGGGAGTACACATAGCCACCCTGGGGGATACACCACGGTGAGGGGGGTTACCGTCACGGGAGTACACATAGCTACCCTGGGGGATACACAACGGTGAGGGGAGGGGGGGGGGGCGGGTTACCGTCACGGGAGTACACATAGCCACCCTGGGGGATACACCACGGTGAGGGGGGGTTACCGTCATGGAAGTACACATAGCCACCCTGGGGGATACACCACGGTGAGGGGGGTTACCGTCACGGGAGTACACATAGCTACCCTGGGGGATACACAACGGTGAGGGGAGGGTGGGGGGGCGGGTTACCGTCACGGGAGTACACATAGCCACCCTGGGGATACACCACGGTGAGGGGGGGTTACCGTCACGGGAGTACACATAGCCACCCTGGGGGATACACCACGGTGAGGGGGGGTTACCGTCATGGAAGTACACATAGCCACCCTGGGGGATACACCACGGTGCGGGGGGGTTACCGTCATGGAAGTACACATAGCCACCCTGGGGGATACACCACGGTGAGGGGGGGGGGGGGGTTACCGTCACGAGAGTACACATAGCCACCCTGGGGAATACACTACGGTGAGGGGGGTTACCGTCATGGGAGTACATCGTCAACGGCACTCACCCCGTCCTCCACTTGGCAGTAGTGCTCCACGCTCCTCATGCTGTAGGTGGATGCCTGGTATATGGGGGTGACGACGGGCTCCCCCGTCAGCCCCCGGGGGCTCAGCTTGGCGGACACGACCCTGGTGTCGGGGGCCACGTCGCCCAGGGACACACCGTGGTCCCCTGTGTGTAGCCTCGACCGGGCGGGTGTCCATTGGTCGCTGAAACACAGGACAGGGTCAGGGTGAACCATGGGCGGGTGTCCAGTGGTCGCTGAAACACAGGACAGGGTCAGGGTGAACCATGGGCGGGTGTCCATTGGTCGCTGAAACACAGGACGGGGTCAGGGTGAACCATGGGCGGGTGTCCATTGGTCGCTGAAACACAGGACAGGGTCAGGGTGAACCATGGGCGGGTGTCCAGTGGTCGCTGAAACACAGGACAGGGTCAGGGTGAACCATGGGCGGGTGTCCATTGGTCGCTGAAACACAGGACGGGGTCAGGGTGAACCATGGGCGGGTGTCCATTGGTCGCTGAAACACAGGACAGGGTCAGGGTGAACCATGGGCGGGTGTCCATTGGTCGCTGAAACACAGGACAGGGTCAGGGTGAACCATGGGCGGGTGTCCATTGGTCGCTGAAACACAGGACAGGGTCAGGGTGAACCATGGGCGGGTGTCCAGTGGTCGCTGAAACACAGGACAGGGTCAGGGTGAACCATGGGCGGGTGTCCATTGGTCGCTGAAACACAGGACGGGGTCAGGGTGAACCATGGGCGGGTGTCCATTGGTCGCTGAAACACAGGACAGGGTCAGGGTGAACCATGGGCGGGTGTCCATTGGTCGCTGAAACACAGGACAGGGTCAGGGTGAACCATGGGCGGGTGTCCATTGGTCGCTGAAACACAGGACAGGGTCAGGGTGAACCATGGGCGGGTGTCCATTGGTCGCTGAAACACAGGACAGAGTCAGGGTGAACCATGGGCGGGTGTCCATTGGTCGCTGAAACACAGGACAGGGTCAGGGTGAACCATGGGCGGGTGTCCAGTGGTCGCTGAAACACAGGACAGGGTCAGGGTGAACCATGGGCGGGTGTCCATTGGTCGCTGAAACACAGGACAGGGTCAGGGTGAACCATGGGCGGGTGTCCAGTGGTCGCTGAAACACAGGACAGTGTCAGGGTGAACCATGGGCGGGTGTCCATTGGTCGCTGAAACACGGGACAGGGTCAGGGTGAACCATGGGCGGGTGTCCAGTGGTCGCTGAAACACAGGACAGTGTCAGGGTGAACCATGGGCGGGTGTCCATTGGTCGCTGAAACACAGGACAGGGTCAGGGTGAACCATGGGCGGGTGTCCATTGGTCACTGAGACACAGGACAGGTCAGGGTGAACCATGGGCGGGTGTCCATTGGTCACTGAAACACAGGACAGGGTCAGGGTGAACCATGAGCGGGTGTCCATTGGTCGCTGAAACACAGGACAGGGTCAGGGTGAACCATGGGCGGGTGTCCATTGGTCGCTGAAACACAGGACAGGGTCAGGGTGAACCATGGGCGGGTGTCCATTGGTCGCTGAAACACAGGACAGTGTCAGGGTGAACCATGGGCGGGTGTCCATTGGTCGCTGAAACACAGGACAGGGTCAGGGTGAACCATGGGCGGGTGTCCATTGGTCACTGAGACACAGGACAGGTCAGGGTGAACCATGGGCGGGTGTCCATTGGTCACTGAAACACAGGACAGGGTCAGGGTGAACCATGAGCGGGTGTCCATTGGTCGCTGAAACACAGGACAGGGTCAGGGTGAACCATGGGCGGGTGTCCATTGGTCGCTGAAACACAGGACAGGGTCAGGGTGAACCATGGGCGGGTGTCCAGTGGTCGCTGAAACACAGGACAGGGTCAGGGTGAACCATGGGCGGGTGTCCAGTGGTCGCTGAAACACAGGACAGAGTCAGGGTGAACCATGGGCGGGTGTCCAGTGGTGGCTGAAGCACCAGACAGGGTCAGGGTGAACCATGGGCGGGTGTCCAGTGGTCGCTGAAGCACCAGACAGGGTCAGGGTGAACCATGGGCGGGTGTCCATTGGTCGCTAAAACACAGGACAGGGTCAGGATAAACCATGGGCGGGTGTCCAGTGGTCGCTGAAACACAGGACAGGGTCAGGGTGAACCATGGGCGGGTGTCCAGTGGTCGCTGAAACACAGGACAGGGTCAGGATAAACCATGGGCGGGTGTCCAGTGGTCGCTGAAACACAGGACAGTGTCAGGGTGAACCATGGGCGGGTGTCCAGTGGTGGCTGAAGCACCAGACAGGGTCAGGGTGAACCATGGGCGGGTGTCCAGTGGTCGCTGAAGCACCAGACAGGGTCAGGGTGAACCATGGGCGGGTGTCCAGTAGTCGCTGAAGCACCAGACAGGGTCAGGGTGAACCATGGGCGGGTGTCCAGTGGTGGCTGAAGCACCAGACAGGGTCAGGGTGAACCATGGGCGGGTGTCCAGTGGTGGCTGGAGCACCAGACAGGGTCAGGGTGAACCATGGGCGGGTGTCCAGTGGTGGCTGAAGCACCAGACAGGGTCAGGGTGAACCATGGGCCGGTGTCCAGTGGTGGCTGGAGCACCAGACAGGGTCAGGGTGAACCATGGGCGGGTGTCCAGTGGTGGCTGAAGCACCAGACAGGGTCAGGGTGAACCATGGGCGGGTGTCCAGTGGTGGCTGGAGCACCAGACAGGGTCAGGGGGAACCATGGGCGGGTGTCCATTGGTCGCTGAAGCACCAGACAGGGTCAGGGTGAACCATGGGCGGGTGTCCAGTGGTGGCTGGACCACCAGACAGGGTCAGGGTGAACCATGGGCGGGTGTCCAGTGGTGGCTGAAGCACCAGACAGGGTCAGGGTGAACCATGGGCGGGTGTCCAGTGGTGGCTGGAGCACCAGACAGGGTCAGGGTGAACCATGGGCGGGTGTCCAGTGGTGGCTGGAGCACCAGACAGGGTCAGGATGAACCATGGGCGGGTGTCCAGTGGTGGCTGGAGCACCAGACCGGGTCAGGGTGAACCATGGGCGGGTGTCCAGTGGTGGCTGGACCACCAGACAGGGTCAGGGTGAACCATGGGTGGGTGTCCAGTGGTGGCTGGACCACCAGACAGGGTCAGGGTGAACCATGGTCTAACTGTAGCTGATACAGCCTGGCATGTAGCCGAATACTTGCCTCATTGTGACGTGTTGGATGTGGAATCTCTTGGGGTAGCGTGCGGATATTGTGCTGGCTGCCTCGGTGAATGCGTTCGTGGACAGAGTTTGGACTATACTAGTACTCTCTGGCGCTTGATTGAGGACAAGGTTTTGCCTTGTCAGCATTATGCACTTACAACTGGGTCATTGAGCGGTGACGGAGTGCCGGATTGGCTGTGTCGAGGGTTTGGGTGCACAGCATGTACACACCAAGGGCGGAGTGTACATCAAGGGGTCTGGCGTGTACAACATGTACACACCAAGGGTGTAGTGTACATCTAGGGGTCTGGGGTATACAGCATGTACACACCAAAGGTGGAGTGTACATCTAGGGGTCTGGGGTGCACAATATGTACACACCAAGGGCGTAGTGTACATCTAGGGGTCTGGGGTGTACAACATGTACACACCAAGGGTGTAGTGTACATCTAGGGGTCTTGGGTATGCAGCATGTACACAGCAAAGGTGGAGTGTACATCAAGGGGTCTGGGGTGTACAACATGTACACACCAAAGGCGTAGTGTACATCTAGGGGTCTGGGGTGTACAACATGTACACACCAAGGGTGTAGTGTACATCTAGGGGTCTTGGGTATACAGCATGTACACACCAAAGGTGGAGTGTACATCAAGGGGTCTGGGGTGTACAGCCTGTACTCACCAAGGGCGGAGTGTACATCTAGGGGTCTGGGGTGCACAATATGTACACACCAAGGTTGGAGTGTACATCTAGGTGTCTGGGGTGCACAATATGTACACACCAAGGGTGGAGTGTACATCTAGGGGTCTGGGGTGCACAGCCTGTACACACCAAGGGCGGAGTGTACATCTAGGGGTCGGGGGTGCACAATATGTACATACCAAGGGCGGAGTGTACATTTAGGCGTCTGGGGTGCACAGCATGCACACACCAAGGGTGGAGTGTACATCTAGGGTAGAGTGTACATCAAGGGTGGAGTGTACATCTAGGGTGGAGTGTACATCAAGGGTGGAGTGTACATCTAGGGGTCTGGGGTACACAGCATGTACTTACCAAGGGCGGAGTGTACATCTAGGGGTCTGGGGTGCACAACATGTACTTACCAAGGGCGGAGTGTACATCAAGGGGTCTGGGGTGCACAGCCTGTACTCACCAAGGGCGGAGTGTACATCTAGGGGTCTGGGGTGCACAGCCTGTACTCACCAAGGGCGGAGTGTACATCTAGGGGTCTGGGGTGCACAGCCTGTACTCACCAAGGGCGGAGTGTACATCTAGGGGTCTGGGGTTCACAGCATGTACACACCAAGGGCGGAGTGTACATCAAGGGGTCTGGGGTGCACAACATGTACACACCAAGGGCGTAGTGTACATCTAGGGGTCTGGGGTGCACAGCCTGTGCACACCAAGGGCGGAGTGTACATCTAGGAGTTTTGGGTACACAGCATGTACGCACAAAGGCTGGAGTGTACATCTAGGGGTCTGGGGTGCACAATATGTACACACCAAGGGCGGAGTGTACATCTAGGGGTCTGGGGTGCACAGCATGCAAACACCAAGGGCGGAGTGTACATCTAGGGGTCTTCAGATTACGAAACGTGTTGTGGTAGCCATGTGATAGGCGGAGAGCGGCGGCAGAGATAAAGCGAGGTGTGTCGGGGGGGTTGGTTGGGGGGGGGGGCATCGCCCGCCGCCAGGTGGTGCGGCGAGCGGGACTGCCGCCAGGTGGAGTGGAGGTGGAGTGGCTGCTTCACAAGGCGGTGTGTTGCATGACGGCGTGACGTGATTCTGCGGGTGTTGCACCTCCCTGGCACAGCCTAACGACCCCTGCAACCATGAGGTAAGTACGCCAGGGTCAGGGGCCGGGGGGTGGGGGTAGGCTATACGGTGGTCGACCTGTAGACACACCTACATGCCAGGCCATAGTGCGTGTTTCAGCGTGGGGTAAGCAGCAGCCTGAGGTGCTGGCGAGGTGCCTGGCCTGGGCGGTAGCATCATGTAGCTGGCTATACCGCGGCGGTCTCTCGCGGCCACACACATTAAGTGTACATGAGGCCAGCGTCCAAGGTTATGGAGAGTACGGCATGAACCGTATATCAGTTTGTTGACTATTGATGGCCCGACCCACTGGCCCACATTTACAGTTTTTGCCGAGGCAGCGGTTTAGTTACTAGTCTCTTGAAGAGGGGCCGGCCCGGTAGCTCAGTGGGTTAAAGCGCGTGCATTGAGCGCTCTGGCCACCTGAGAGCCTAACGGCACGTGGATCGGTGGTTCGCGCCCCGCTGTGGCCATGTCTGGGTAGTCACAGCAAAAAGATCCCATGCCCTTCTTAGCACAGAGTAGGGGTTTCCTCCCGGGGACATGGCTCCACTCTCCATTCATTCTCCCATTGATGCGATATGAAAAAAATTGGTTGTGGAGGCGGTGATTGGGGCGGAGGTATTGACAGTGGGTGGAGGCGGTGCTTGGGGCGGAGGCATTGACAGTGGGTGGAGGCGGTGCTTGGGACGGAGGTATTGACAGTGAGTGGAGGCGGTGCTTGGGGCGGAGGCATTGACAGTGAGTGGAGGCGGTGCTTGGGGCGGAGGCATTGACAGTAAGTGGACGCGGTGCTTGGGGTGGAGGCATTGACAGTGAGTGGAGGCGGTGCCTGGGGCGGAGGCATTGACAGTGGGTGGAGGCGGTACTTGGGGCGGAGGTATTGACAGTGGATGGAGGCGGTGCTTGGGGCGGAGGCATTGACAGTGAGTGGAGGCGGTGCTTGGGGCGGAGGCATTGACAGTGGGTGGAGGCGGTGCTTGGGGCGGAGGCATTGACAGTGAGTGGAGGCGGTGCTTGGGGCGGAGGCATTGACAGTGAGTGGAGGCGGTGCTTGGGGCGGAGGTATTGACAGCAAGTAGAGGCGGTGCTTGGGGCGGAGGCATTGACAGTGAGTGGAGGCGGTGCTTGGGGTGGAGGCATTGACAGTGAGTGGAGGCGGTGCTTGGGGTGGAGGCATAGACAGTGGAGGCGGTGCTTGGGGCGGAGGCATTGACAGTGCAGGCGGTTCTTGGGGCGGAGGCATTGACAGTGAGTGGAGGCGGTGCTTGGGGCGGAGGTATTGACAGTGAGTGGAGGCGGTGCTTGGGGCGGAGGCATTGACAGTGAGTGGAGGCGGTGCTTGGGGCGGAGGTATTGACAGTGAGTGGAGGCGGTGCTTGGGGCGGAGGCATTGACAGTGAGTGGAGGCGGTGCTTGGGGCGGAGGCATTGAGAGTGGGTGGAGGCGGAGCTTCGGGTGGAGGCATTGACAGTGAGTGGAGGCGGTGCTTGGGGCGGAGGCATTGACAGTGAGTGGAGGCGGTGCTTGGGGCAGAGGCATTGACAGTGGGTGGAGGCGGTGCTTGGGGCGGAGGCATTGACAGTGAGTGGAGGCGGTGCTTGGGGCGGAGGCATTGACAGTGAGTGGAGGCGGTGCTTGGGGCGGAGGCATTGACAGTGAGTGGACGCGGTGCTTGGGGTGGAGGCATTGACAGTAAGTGAACGCGGTGCTTGGGGTGGAGGCATTGACAGTGAGTGGAGGCGGTGCTTGGGGTGGAGGCATTGACAGTGGGTGTAGGCGGTGCTTGGGGTGGAGGCATTGACAGTGAGTGGAGGCGGTGCTTGGGGCGGAAGCATTGACAGTGAGTGGAGGCGATGCTTGGGGTGGAGGCATTGACAGTGAGTGGAGGCGGTGCTTGGGGCGGAAGCATTGACAGTGAGTGGAGGCGGTGCTTGGGGTGGAGGCATTGACAGTGAGTGGAGGCATTGACAGTGGGTGGAGGCGGTGCTTGGGGCGGAAGCATTGACAGTGAGTGGAGGCGGTACTTGGGGTGGAGGCATTGACAGTGAGTGGAGGCGGTGCTTGGGGCGGAGGCATTGACAGTGGGTGGAGGCGGTGCTTGGGGTGGAGGCATTGACAGTGGGTGGAGGCGGTGCTTGGGATAGAGGCATTGACAGTGGAGGCGGTGCTTGGGGCGGAGGCATTGACAGTGAGTGGAGGCGGTGCTTGGGGCGAAGGCATTGACAGTGAGTGGAGGCGGTGCTTGGGGTGGAGGCATTGGCAGTGGGTGGAGGCGGTGCTTGGGGCGGAAGCATTGACAGTGAGTGGAGGCGGTGCTTGGGGTGGAGGCATTGACAGTGAGTGGAGGCATTGACAGTGAGTGGAGGCGGTGCTTGGGGTGGAGGCATTGACAGTGAGTGGAGGCGGTGTTTGGGGCGGAGGCATTGAGAGTGAGTGGAGGCGATGCTTGGGGTGGAGGCATTGACAGTGAGTGGAGGCGGTGCTTGGAGCGGAGGCATTGACAGTGAGTCGAGGCGGTGCTTGGGGTGGAGGCATTGACAGTGGGTGGAGGCGGTGCTTGGGGTGGAGGCATTGACAGTGGGTGGAGGCGGTGCTTGGGGTGGAGGCATTGACAGTGAGTGGAGGCGGTGCTTGGGGCGGAGGTATTGACAGTGAGTGGAGACGGTGCTTGGGGCGGAAGCATTGACAGTGAGTGGAGGCGGTGCTTGGGGTGGAGGCATTGACAGTGAGTGGAGGCATTGACAGTTGGTGGAGGCGGTGCTTGGGGTGGAGGCATTGACAGTGAGTGGAGGCGGTGCTTGGGGCGGAGGCCTTGACAGTGGGTGGAGGCGGTGCTTGGGGTGGAGGCATTGACAGTGGGTGGAGGCGGGGCTTGGGGTGGAGGCATTGACAGTGAGTGGAGGCGATGCTTGGGGCGGAAGCATTGACAGTGAGTGGAGGCGGTGCTTGGGGTGGAGGCATTGACAGTGGGTGGAGGCGGTGCTTGGGGTGGAGGCATTGACAGTGGGTGGAGGCGGTGCTTGGGGTGGAGGCATTGACAGTGAGTGGAGGCGGTGCTTGGGGCGGAGGTATTGACAGTGAGTGGAGGCGGTGCTTGGGGCGGAAGCATTGACAGTGAGTGGAGGCGGTGCTTGGGGTGGAGGCATTGACAGTGAGTGGAGGCATTGACAGTTGGTGGAGGCGGTGCTTGGGGTGGAGGCATTGACAGTGAGTGGAGGCGGTGCTTGGGGCGGAGGCATTGACAGTGGGTGGAGGCGGTGCTTGGGGTCTAGGCATTGACAGTGAGTGGACGCATTGACAGTGAGTGGAGGCGGTGCTTGGGGCGGAGGCCTTGACAGTGGGTGGAGGCGGTGCTTGGGGTGGAGGCATTGACAGTGGGTGGAGGCGGGGCTTGGGGTGGAGGCATTGACAGTGAGTGGAGGCGATGCTTGGGGCGGAAGCATTGACAGTGAGTGGAGGCGGTCCTTGGGGTGGAGGCATTGACAGTGAGTGGAGGCGGTGCTTGGGGTGGAGGCATTGACAGTGAGTGGAGGCGGTGCTTGGGGCGGAGGTATTGACAGTGAGTGGAGGCGGTGCTTGGGGCGGAAGCATTGACAGTGAGTGGAGGCGGTGCTTGGGGCGGAAGCATTGACAGTGAGTGGAGGCGGTCCTTGGGGTGGAGGCATTGACAGTGAGTGGAGGCGGTGCTTGGGGCGGAAGCATTGACAGTGAGTGGAGGCGGTGCTTGGGGCGGAGGTATTGACAGTGAGTGGAGGCGGTGCTTGGGGTGGAGGCATTGACAGCAAGTGGAGGCGGTGCTTGGGGTGGAGGCATTGACAGCAAGTGGAGGCGGTGCTTGGGGTGGAGGCATTGACAGCAAGTGGAGGCGGTGCTTGGGGTATAGGCATTGACAGTGAGTGGAGGCGGTGCTTGGGGTGGAGGCATTGACAGTGAGTGGAGGCGGTGCTTGGGGTGGAGGCATTGACAGTGAGTGGAGGCGGTGCTTGGGGTGGAGGCATTGACAGTGAGTGGAGGCGGTGCTTGGGGCGGAGGTATTGACAGTGGGTGGAGGCGGTGCTTGGGGCGGAGGTATTGACAGTGAGTGGAGGCGGTGCTTGGGGTGGAGGCATTGACAGTGAGTGGAGGCGGTGTTTGGGGCGGAGGCATTGAGAGTGAGTGGAGGCGATGCTTGGGGTGGAGGCATTGACAGTGAGTGGAGGCGGTGCTTGGAGCGGAGGCATTGACAGTGAGTCGAGGCGGTGCTTGGGGTGGAGGCATTGACAGTGGGTGGAGGCGGTGCTTGGGGTGGAGGCATTGACAGTGGGTGGAGGCGGTGCTTGGGGTGGAGGCATTGACAGTGAGTGGAGGCGGTGCTTGGGGCGGAGGTATTGACAGTGAGTGGAGGCGGTGCTTGGGGCGGAAGCATTGACAGTGAGTGGAGGCGGTGCTTGGGGTGGAGGCATTGACAGTGAGTGGAGGCATTGACAGTTGGTGGAGGCGGTGCTTGGGGTGGAGGCATTGACAGTGAGTGGAGGCGGTGCTTGGGGCGGAGGCCTTGACAGTGGGTGGAGGCGGTGCTTGGGGTGGAGGCATTGACAGTGGGTGGAGGCGGGGCTTGGGGTGGAGGCATTGACAGTGAGTGGAGGCGATGCTTGGGGCGGAAGCATTGACAGTGAGTGGAGGCGGTGCTTGGGGTGGAGGCATTGACAGTGGGTGGAGGCGGTGCTTGGGGTGGAGGCATTGACAGTGGGTGGAGGCGGTGCTTGGGGTGGAGGCATTGACAGTGAGTGGAGGCGGTGCTTGGGGCGGAGGTATTGACAGTGAGTGGAGGCGGTGCTTGGGGCGGAAGCATTGACAGTGAGTGGAGGCGGTGCTTGGGGTGGAGGCATTGACAGTGAGTGGAGGCATTGACAGTTGGTGGAGGCGGTGCTTGGGGTGGAGGCATTGACAGTGAGTGGAGGCGGTGCTTGGGGCGGAGGCATTGACAGTGGGTGGAGGCGGTGCTTGGGGTCTAGGCATTGACAGTGAGTGGACGCATTGACAGTGAGTGGAGGCGGTGCTTGGGGCGGAGGCCTTGACAGTGGGTGGAGGCGGTGCTTGGGGTGGAGGCATTGACAGTGGGTGGAGGCGGGGCTTGGGGTGGAGGCATTGACAGTGAGTGGAGGCGATGCTTGGGGCGGAAGCATTGACAGTGAGTGGAGGCGGTCCTTGGGGTGGAGGCATTGACAGTGAGTGGAGGCGGTGCTTGGGGTGGAGGCATTGACAGTGAGTGGAGGCGGTGCTTGGGGCGGAGGTATTGACAGTGAGTGGAGGCGGTGCTTGGGGCGGAAGCATTGAGAGTGAGTGGAGGCGGTGCTTGGGGCGGAAGCATTGACAGTGAGTGGAGGCGGTCCTTGGGGTGGAGGCATTGACAGTGAGTGGAGGCGGTGCTTGGGGCGGAAGCATTGACAGTGAGTGGAGGCGGTGCTTGGGGCGGAGGTATTGACAGTGAGTGGAGGCGGTGCTTGGGGTGGAGGCATTGACAGCAAGTGGAGGCGGTGCTTGGGGTGGAGGCATTGACAGCAAGTGGAGGCGGTGCTTGGGGTGGAGGCATTGACAGCAAGTGGAGGCGGTGCTTGGGGTATAGGCATTGACAGTGAGTGGAGGCGGTGCTTGGGGTGGAGGCATTGACAGCAAGTGGAGGCGGTGCTTGGGGTATAGGCATTGACAGTGAGTGGAGACGGTGCTTGGGGTGGAGGCATTGACAGTGAGTGGAGGCGGTGCTTGGGGTGGAGGCATTGACAGTGAGTGGAGGCGGTGCTTGGGGTGGAGGCATTGACAGTGAGTGGAGGCGGTGCTTGGGGCGGAGGTATTGACAGTGGGTGGAGGCGGTGCTTGGGGCGGAGGTATTGACAGTGAGTGGAGGCGGTGCTTGGGGCGGAGGTATTGACAGCAAGTGGAGGCGGTGCTTGGGGTGGAGGCATTGACAGCAAGTGGAGGCGGTGCTTGGGGCGGAGGTATTGACAGTGAGTGGAGGCGGTGCTTGGGGCGGAGGTATTGACAGTGAGTGGAGGCGGTGCTTGGGGTGGAGGCATTGACAGCAAGTGGAGGCGGTGCTTGGGGTGGAGGCATTGACAGTGAGTGGAGGCGGTGCTTGGGGCGGAGGCATTGACAGTAGGTGGAGGCGGTGCTTGGGGTGGAGGCATTGACAGTGACTGCGCGGCGCCCACATACGCACAGTTTTAGATCGAGCCTTGAACGATACTTGGACAAGACCTGGAAGACTTAGCTTGGAGCTGGGAGCAAGGGCATCCACACCTCTCGAGCCGCATATGAACACAAATGGTTAACCCCAATATTTTTATAAACCATAGTGGGTTGATCTTCCATGTTCGAGCTAACCGTATTTCAGCATAGCTCACGTATCCCTCACGCTTAGCATTTCCTGCATTGAGTGTGCTCTAACATAGAAGATGGACCCATAGATGATCAAGTAGGCGTACAAATTAGTCCATTTCCACACACTCACTGTGAGAGACTAACACAGCCCGTCTGCAGTATTGCTAGCTTGCTGTACAGTGCGCTCGCCGACTGTCGCTCCAGCTGGACGCCCGCCCGATCCGAGCTCCACGCCGCCAGCCGCGGCCTCGCGCTCGATGACGTCACGGACGGCACCCGGGCCGTGGCCTCCAAGCTGCAGCCACGCGAAGGCCTGGAGCGCCCCCTGCTGACCCCGATCTACCACTGCTCCACCTACCGAGTGCCCTCTGTTGGCTACTACGAGGAGGCCTGCCGCTCGGTCAGTCACGTGACGTACGAGGGGTATTCTGGGACAGACGCATTGTAATCCATGATTGGGTTATATTGGGTCAAGAAATTAAAGCAGCCTACTTACATGCGCCATCTTAGATTTTTAACATTTTAAAATTATTACGCATACATGTTTTATACTTCGTTGAGTCTGTGTAACAACTATGTCGACATAAAGCTGCGCGGATTTGTTTATCACGCGCGGACGTCCTAGCGAGCCGCGGTCGACATCCGGATAGCCCACAGGCTTTCATGATTTAAACTAAAGACAGAATATACTTATTTGACATGGAGAAGAGCTTGGTAATATAAAATTACAGAACATCTTGCTTTAATTCCAAGGAGACGTTTTGATGGGCCCGTGGGTAGTGGAGCCAAGCTTGGAGCCAAGTAACTGGTTCTGGTGGTCTGGGCATATGCATTAATTAATAATTGAGCGCTCAGCAAATTAGAGATAGGACTTATCTTGTCAAAGGCTTATCTTGTTTTAATCGAGCAAAATGAAGGATGGATGTTTGGGTGGAAGAATACACCACGTCATTTTTCAGTATATATGACCAAAGGTGTTCGCATTCAGGTAATATTTCTCACTCAGGGTGCTGATGAATATTGCGAGTTTTACTGGTTGTCGTTAGGGACCTGCAGTCTGTAAACCCGCCGGTATATGTGATGTGTGTATGTGTCAGGGCTACACGTACCAGCGCGGAGGAAACCCGACGGTGGAGGCAGCGGAGGCGGCCATCTCGGCACTGCAAGGAGGGGCGGCCACCCTGGTCTTCGGATCCGGCTCCTCAGCCATAGCCACCACCCTCATGGCCTTCCTGGAGAGTGGAGACCACGTGGTAAGTACTCAGCCATAGCCACCACCCTCATGGCCTTCCTGGAGAGTGGAGACCACGTGGTAAGTCCTCAGCCATAGTCACCACCCTTATGGCCTTCCTGGAGAGTGGAGACCACGTGGTCAGTCCTCAGCCATAGTCACCACCCTTATGGCCTTCCTGGAGAGTGGAGACCACGTGGTCAGTCCTCAGCCATTGTCATCACTCTCATGGTCTTCCTGGAGAGTGGAGACCACGTGGTCAGTCCTCCGCCAATGTCATCACTCTCATGGTCTTCCTGGAGAGTGGAGACCACGTGGTCAGTCCTCAGCCATTGTCATCACTCTTATGGCCTTCCTGGAGAGTGGAGACCACGTGGTCAGTCCACAGCCAGTGTCATCAATCTTATGGCCTTCCTGGAGAGTGGAGACCACGTGGTCAGTCCTCAGTTATTGTCATCACCCTCATGGCCTTCCTGGAGAGTGGAGACCACGTGGTAAGTACTCAGCCATAGCCACCACCCTCATGGCCTTCCTGGAGAGTGGAGACCACGTGGTAAGTCCTCAGCCATAGTCACCACCCTCATGGCCTTCCTGGAGAGTGGAGACCACGTGGTAAGTCCTCAGCCATAGTCACCACCCTCATGGCCTTCCTGGAGAGTGGAGACCACGTGGTAAGTCCTCAGCCATAGTCACCACCCTTATGGCCTTCCTGGAGAGTGGAGACCACGTGGTAAGTACTCAGCCATAGCCACCACCCTCATGGCCTTCCTGGAGAGTGGAGACCACGTGGTAAGTCCTCAGCCATAGTCACCACCCTTATGGCCTTCCTGGAGAGTGGAGACCACGTGGTCAGCCCTCCGCCATAGCCACCCCCCTCATGGCTTCCTGGAGAGTGGAGACCACGTGGTAAGTCCTCAGCCATAGTCACCACCCTCATGGCCTTCCTGGAGAGTGGAGACCACGTGGTAAGTCCTCAGCCATAGTCACCACCCTTATGGCCTTCCTGGAGAGTGGAGACCACGTGGTAAGTACTCAGCCATAGCCACCACCCTCATGGCCTTCCTGGAGAATGGAGACCACGTGGTAAGTCCTCAGCCATAGTCACCACCCTTATGGCCTTCCTGGAGAGTGGAGACCACGTGGTAAGTCCTCAGCCATAGTCACCACCCTTATGGCCTTCCTGGAGAGTGGAGACCACGTGGTAAGTCCTCCGCCATAGCCACCACCCTTATGGCCTTCCTGGAGAGTGGAGACCACGTGGTAAGTCCTCCGCCATAGCCACCACCCTCATGGCCTTCCTGGAGAGTGGAGACCACGTGGTAAGTACTCAGCCATAGCCACCACCCTCATGGCCTTCCTGGAGAGTGGAGACCACGTGGTCAGTCCTCAGCCATTATCATCACTCTTATGGCCTTCCCGGAGAAGGAGACCACGTGGTAAGTCCTCAGCCATTTTCATCACTCTTATGGCCTTCAGTTTTTTTCGCCACAAGCACCAGGCGAACCCTAAAAGCGTGATGGGTGTAAATTACCTTTCCATGTAGCCTCTTATTAAATATGTTCGCTAGGTGGCTAGTCGATCCATGTACAGCGGAGCGTACAAAATTCTCAACAACTACCTGACTAAGTTCAACATCAAGGTCACGTGGATCAGCGGCGTCAGCACTGAGGACTACAGGACCGTCGTCCAGGCCAACACCAAGGTGGGTCTCCACCCCACCCCTTGTCTACTCCTGGTGGGTTTCCACCCCACCCCTTGTTTACTCCTGGTGGCCTCCAACCCACCTCTTGTCTACTCCTGGTGGTCTCCACCCCACCCCTTGTCAGCTCTTGGTGGGTCTCTACCCACCCCTTGTCTACTCCGGGTGGGTCCCCAACCCACCCCTTGTCTACTCCTGGTGGGTCTCCACCCCACCCCTTGTCTACTGATGGTGGGCAGCCACCCCACCCCTTGTCAGCTCCTGGTGGGTCTCTACTCACCCCTTGTCCACTCCTGGTGGGCAGCCACCTCACCCCTTGTCTACTCCTGGTGGTCTAAAACCCCACCCCTTGTCAGCTCTTGGTGGGTCTCTACCCACCTCTTGTCTACTCCTGGTGGTCTCCACCCCACCCCTTGTCAGCTCTTGGTGGGTCTCTACCCACCCCTTGTCTACTCCTGGTGGGTCTCCATCCCACCCCTTGTCTACTCCGGGTGGGTCCCCAACCCACCCCTTGTCTACTCCTGGTGGTCTCCACCCCACCCCTTGTCTACTCCTGGTGGTCTCCACCCCACCCCTTGTCTACTCCTGGTGGGTCTCTACCACCCCTTGTCTACTCCTGGTGGTCTCCACCCCACCCCTTGTCTACTCCTGGTGGGTCCCCAACCCACCCCTTGTCTACTGATGGTGGGTCTCTACTCACCCCTTGTCTACTCCTGGTGGTCTCCACCCCACCCCTTGTCTACTCCTGGTGGTCTCCACCCCACCCCTTGTCTACTCCTGGTGGGTCTCTACCACCCCTTGTCTACTCCTGGTGGTCTCCACCCCACCCCTTGTCAGCTCTTGGTGGGTCTCTACCCACCCCTTGTCTACTCCTGGTGATCTCCACCCCACCCCTTGTCAGCTCTTGGTGGGTCTCTACCCACCCCTTGTCTACTCCGGGTGGGTCCCCAACCCACCCCTTGTCTACTCCTGGTGGGTCTCTACTCACCCCTTGTCTACTCCTGGTGGTCTCCACCCCACCCCTTGTCAGCTCCTGGTGGTCTCCACCCCACCCCTTGTCCACTCCTGGTGATCTCCACCCCACCCCTTGTCCACTCCTGGTGATCTCCACCCCACCCCTTGTCTACTCCTGGTGGTCTCCACCCCACCCCTTGTCAGCTCTTGGTGGGTCTCCACCCCACCCCTTGTCTACTCCTGGTGGGTCTCTACTCACCCCTTGTCTACTCCTGGTGGTCTCCACCCCACCCCTTGTCCACTCCTGGTGATCTCCACCCCACCCCTTGTCTACTCCTGGTGGTCTCCACCCCACCCCTTGTCAGCTCTTGGTGGGTCTCCACCCCACCCCTTGTCCACTCCTGGTGATCTCCACCCCACCCCTTGTCAGCTCTTGGTGGGTCTCCACCCCACCCCTTGTCCACTCCTGGTGATCTCCACCCCACCCCCTGTTTACTCCTGGTGGGCAGCCACGTGCTGTACACTATTTCCACATGTTGTACACTGTTTCCACATGTTGTACGCTGTTTCTACATGCTGTACACTGTTTCCACATGTTGTACGCTATTTCCAGGTGCTGTACACTATTTCCACATGCTGTACACTATTTCCAGATGCTGTACACTATTTCCACATGCTGTACACTGTTTCCACATGTTGTACGCTGTTTCCACATGCTGTACACTGTTTCCAACTGTTGTACGCTGTTTCCAGGTGCTGTACGCAGAGACGCCATGTAATCCCACACTGGGCATCCTTGACCTTGCCGCGTTTGCCCGGCTGGGTCAGGGCCTGGAGGGCGTGGTTACCATGGTCGACTCGACTTTCGCCTCGCCTTACGTCCTGAAGCCTCTGCAGTACGGGGTCGACATGGATATCCACAGCTGGTGCGTCGTCATGGCAACCGACAACAGTCGCCATGTTATAGTAGTATCTTATAAAACATTTCCAATGCCAAAAAAGATGTTCAATCGTTTCAACAGCGCTATTACAAAACGTACAAATCTCGTCTTCTGCTAGCTTACATTTTCTAATATAAGTATATATGTGAACAAACATCGCTGAAGTAAGTCGTTCATCTACTGTGCTTGACTTGGCAACAGCATAAAGCCTTTTCTTCAGGCGTCGAGTTTACACCTAGGGATGAATCCCAAGTGTTTTACTATTTCTCACCGGTCGCAATTCAATCATCAGGCCTGTAGTTCACTACACATGACCTATTGTAATTTAGACCCCCTTTCCAAACTCTTTAACTTCTTGGTAGGGGGTGGGTTTACCTGTAATATCTGCCAAATTAACCTAACCTAATCTAACCAAATTAAGATACTACAATAATATAGAGATAGGATAATGTAGAAAATCGATATTTGAAGGTCCTTGTTTGTCTGTTCCTCTGTTAATGACGTCACTTCATTCCTCTCTATTCCAGCTCGAAGTTTCTTGGAGGTCACAATGACCTTGTGGCCGGGTCGGTCAGCTGCCGCACGCTGGAACATTGTCAGCGTATTCGGCCTTGGAGGACGACGATAGGCACAGTGCTGGTGGGTGCTTTATTACAGCCGCCACACGATGGCGCCACTGTTTATTCCGATCGCCACATGATGGCGCCACTGTCTGCTCCAGTCGCCACATGATGGCGCCACTGTCTGCTCCAATCCCCGTATGATGACGCCACTGTCTGTTTCAGTCCCCATATGATGGCGCCACTGTCTGTTTCAGTCGCCACATGATGGCGCCACTGTCTGTTTCAGTCGCCACATGATGGCGCCACTGTCTGCTCCAGTCGCCACACGATGGCGCCACTGTCTGCTCCAATCCCCGTATGATGGCGCCACTGTCTGTTCCAATCCCCGTATGATGGCACCACTGTCTGTTCCAGTCCCCGTATGATGCCGCCACTGTCTGTTTCAGTCCCCGTATGATGACGCCACTGTTTATCCCAGTCGCCACATGATGGCGCCACTGTCTGCTTCAGTCGCCATATGATGGCGCCATTGTCTGCTCCACTCCCCGTATGATGGCGCCACTGTCCGTTCCAATCCCCGTATGATGGCGCCACTGTCTGTTCCAGTCCCCGTATGATGGCGCTCCTGTTTGTTTCAATCCCCGTATGATGGCGCCACCGTCTGTTCCAGTCCCCGTATGATGGCGCCACTGTCTGTTCCAGTCCCCGTATGATGGCGCCACTGTCTGTTCCAGTCCTCGTATGATGGCGCCACTGTTTGTTTCAGTCCCCGTATGATGGCGCCGCTGTCTGCTCCAGTCCCCGTATGATGGCGCCACTGTCTGTTTCAGTCCCCGTATGATGGCGCTACTGTCTGTTCCAGTCCCCGTATGATGGCGCCACTGTTTGTTTCAGTCCCCGTATGATGGCGCCACTGTCTGTTCCAGTCCCCGTATGATGGCGCCACTGTTTGTTTCAGTCCTCGTATGATGGCGCCACTGTCTATTCTAGTCCCCATATGATGGCGCCACCGTCTGTTTCAGTCCCCGTATGATGGCGCTACTGTCTGTTCCAGTCCTCGTATGATGGCGCCACTGTTTGTTTCAGTCCCCGTATGATGGCGCCGCTGTCTGCTCCAGTCCCCGTATGATGGCGCCACTGTCTGTTTCAGTCCCCGTATGATGGCGCTACTGTCTGTTCCAGTCCCCGTATGATGGCGCCACTGTTTGTTTCAGTCCCCGTATGATGGCGCCACTGTCTGTTCCAGTCCCTGTATGATGGCGCCACTGTTTGTTTCAGTCCTCGTATGATGGCGCCACTGTCTGTTCTAGTCCCCATATGATGGCGCCGTTGTCTGTTCCAGTCCCCGTATGATGGCGCCACTGTTTGTTCCAGTCTCCGTATGATGGCGCCACTGTCTGTTCCAGTCCTCGTATGATGGCGCCACTGTCTGTTCCAGTCCCCATATGATAGCGCCGTTGTCTGTTCCAGTCCCCATATGATGGCGCCACTGTCTGTTTCAGTCCCCATATGATGGCGCCACTGTCTGTTTCAGTCCCCGTATGATGGCGCCACTGTCTATTCTAGTCCCCATATGATGGCGCCACCGTCTGTTTCAGTCCCCGTATGATGGCGCTACTGTCTGTTCCAGTCCTCGTGTGATGGCGCCACTGTTTGTTTCAGTCCCCGTATGATGGCGCCGCTGTCTGCTCCAGTCCCCGTATGATGGCGCCACTGTCTGTTTCAGTCCTCGTATGATGGCGCTACTCTGTTCCAGTCCCCGTATGATGGCGCCACTGTTTGTTTCAGTCCCCGTATGATGGCACCACTGTCTGTTCCAGTCCCCGTATGATGGCGCCACTGTTTGTTCCAGTCCCCGTATGATGGCGCCACTGTCTGTTCCAGTCCTCGTATGATGGCGCCACTGTCTGTTCCAGTCCCCATATGATGGCGCCGTTGTCTGTTTCAGTCCCCGTATGATGGCGCCGTTGGCTGTTCCAGTCCCCGTATGATGGCGTCACTGTCTGTTCCAGTCCCCGTATGATGGCGCCACTGTCTGTTCCAGTCCTCGTATGATGGCGCCACTGTCTGTTCTAGTCCCCATATGATGGCGCCGTTGTCTGTTCCAGTCCCCGTATGATGGCGCTACTGTCTGTTCCAGTCCCCGTATGATGGCGCCACTGTCTGTTCCAGTCCCCGTATGATGGCGCTACTGTCTGTTTCAGTCCCCGTATGATGGCGCCGTTGGCTGTTCCAGTCCCCGTATGATGGCGCTACTGTCTGTTCCAGTCCCCGTATGATGGCGCCACTGTCTGTTCCAGTCCCCGTATGATGGCGCTACTGTCTGTTTCAGTCCCCGTATGATGGCGCCGTTGTCTGTCCCAGTCCCCGTATGATGGCGCCACTGTCTGTTCCAGTCCCCGTATGATGGCGCTACTGTCTGTTCCAGTCCCCGTATGATGGCGCTACTGTCTGTTTCAGTCCCCGTATGATGGCGCCGTTGGCTGTTCCAGTCCCCGTATGATGGCGTCACTGTCTGTTCCAGTCCCCGTATGATGGCGCCACTGTCTGTTCCAGTCCTCGTATGATGGCGCCACTGTCTGTTCTAGTCCCCATATGATGGAGCCGTTGTCTGTTCCAGTCCCCGTATGATGGCGCTACTGTCTGTTCCAGTCCCCGTATGATGGCGCCACTGTCTGTTCCAGTGCCCGTATGATGGCGCCACTGTCTGTTCCAGTCCCCGTATGATGGCGCCACTGTCTGTTCCAGTCCCCGTATGATGGCGCCACTGTCTGTTCCAGTCCCCGTATGATGGCGCCGCCTTGCTGCGCGGCATTAAGACTCTGCACGTGCGCATGGAGCGTATCTGTGAGAACGCCGCTCGTTGCGCCGCCTACCTGGAGAGCCACGAGAAGGTGGAGCGCGTGCACTACCCGGGCCTGCCCAGCCACCCCCACTACCTGCTGGCCACCTCACAGATGAAAAAGTTCGGCGGCCTCGTCGTCTTCGACATGAAGGGCGGCTTCCAAGCGGCGCGAGCCGTGGCTGAGGTCAGTCATACCTAACCAATCGTGGTCTCGCTGGGTGGCACGGAGACCCTGATGTAAGGTTTCCATGGTTACAGGGGACGCGACTGATCGTGTTGGCGGTGTCGCTGGGTGGCACGGAGACCCTGATGTAAGGTTTCCATGGTTACAGGGGACGCGACTGATCGTGTTGGCGGTGTCGCTGGGTGGCACGGAGACCCTGATGTAAGGTTTCCATGGTTACAGGGGATGCGGCTGATCGTGTTGGCGGTGTCGCTGGGTGGCACGGAGACCCTGATGTAAGGTTTCCATGGTTACAGGGGACGCGGCTGATCGTGTTGGCGGTGTCGCTGGGTGGCACGGAGACCCTGATGTAAGGTTTCCATGGTTACAGGGGATGCGGCTGATCGTGTTGGCGGTGTCGCTGGGTGGCACGGAGACCCTGATGTAAGGTTTCCATGGTTACAGGGGACGCGGCTGATCGTGTTGGCGGTGTCGCTGGGTGGCACGGAGACCCTGATGTAAGGTTTCCATGGTTACAGGGGATGCGGCTGATCGTGTTGGCGGTGTCGCTGGGTGGCACGGAGACCCTGATGTAAGGTTTCCATGGTTACAGGGGACGCGGCTGATCGTGTTGGCGGTGTCGCTGGGTGGCACGGAGACCCTGATGTAAGGTTTCCATGGTTACAGGGGACGCGGCTGATCGTGTTGGCGGTGTCGCTGGGTGGCACGGAGACCCTGATGTAAGGTTTCCATGGTTACAGGGGACGCGGCTGATCGTGTTGGCGGTGTCGCTGGGTGGCACGGAGACCCTGATGTAAGGTTTCCATGGTTACAGGGGACGCGGCTGATCGTGTTGGCGGTGTCGCTGGGTGGCACGGAGACCCTGATGTAAGGTTTCCATGGTTACAGGGGACGCGGCTGATCGTGTTGGCGGTGTCGCTGGGTGGCACGGAGACCCTGATATAAGGTTTCCATGGTTACAGGGGACGCGGCTGATCGTGTTGGCGGTGTCGCTGGGTGGCACGGAAACCCTGATCGAGCACACTGCGGGCATGACGCACGGTGCGAGCGTCATGACGTCAGCGGAGAGAGAGGCGGTCGGGGTCACGGAGGGCATGCTTAGAATCAGGTCCGTAACATCATGGTGACAGACACCGTAACCAGCGCGTCACACTGTGAACTATTTATTTGATATTCCGTGAATGTATATTTACTATGTAAGAACCGCATTGCACAACATTTCCAAACAATTTGGTGGAACACTGCATGTTAGAACATTTCAAAGTGGTAACGTTCTACGTTTGAAATATTCCAAAATGTGAACGTTCCACTCTGTAGAACTTACCCAAGTGTCAGCGTTCTGCATTGTAGAATTGTCCAAATTGCCAACGTTCTACATTGTATAATATTCCAAAGTGTCAACGCTCTACATTGTAGAATATTCCAAGTGGTCAACCTTCCACATTGTAGAATATTCCAAAGTATCAACGTTCTAATTTGTAGAACATTCTAAAGTGTCAACGTTCTACATTGTAGAATATTTCAAAGTGTCAACGTTCTACATTGCAGAACATTTTAAAGTGTCAACGTTCATTGCAGCTTTGGTATCGAGGATGTGGATGACCTTCTAACTGACCTTCAGCAAGCATTGGACAAGGCTTAATATGTCACAACTCCAGGGCTCTACCTTTTATTTAGGATTAGGTTTAGGAGTATAGGATTTAGTTATACCCGTTACTTACCAGTTTGTAATGTTGTTGTTGTTACGTATGGCGATAAAGATTAGTATTATACAGAACATACAAGGCGATAACCATACGGAAGGAACCTCAGATAACGAGTTGTCGTCAGAATGCGTTCATCAAAAGTAGTCTCCATAAGTTATATATCATAATTATGCAGATATTGACTATATAAGTTGTTATGATAATTACTTCAGATAATAACATGTCTGAGCGGTTTGTGTTACTTATTAATGATTACTGTAGTATTCAGTAGTATATGTAAGTATTTCATTGCACCCTGGACCATTAAACTGATTGTCAGTGTGTCAATGTGTTTGTCGTTACATTGTGGAGGAGGCTTCATACGTTATGGCCACCAGGGCGCGCCACTCTGCCACGTGCTCCACTGCCTGCCACGTGCTCCAGTCCCCGCCCACTCCCTGCCACATGCTCCAGTCCCCGCCCACTCCCTGCCACGTGCTCCAGTCCCCGCCCACTCCCTGCCACGTGCTTCAGTCCCTGCCCACTCCCTGCCACGTGCTCCAGTGCCTGCCCACTCCCTGCCACGTGCTCCAGTGCCTGCCCACTCCCTGCCACGTGCTCCAGTGCCTGCCCACTCCCTGCCATGTGCTCCAGTCCCTGCACACTCCCTGCCACGTGCTCCAGTCCCTGCACACTCCCTGCCACGTACTCCAGTGCCTGCCCACTCCCTGCCACGTGCTCCAGTGCCTGCACACTCCCTGCCACGTGCTCCAGTGCCTGCCCACTCCCTGCCACGTGCTCCAGTGCCTGCACACTCCCTGCCACGTGCTCCAGTGCCTGCCCACTCCCTGCCACGTGCTCCAGTCACTGCACACTCCCTGCCACGTGCTCCAGTGCCTGCACACTCCCTGCCACGTGCTCCAGTCCCTGCCCACTCCCTGCCACGTGCTCCAGTGCCTGCACACTCCCTGCCACGTGCTCCAGTGCCTGCCCACTCCCTGCCACGTGCTCCAGTCCTTGCCCACTCCCTGCCACATGCTCCAGTGCCTGCCCACTCCCTGCCACGTGCTCCAGTCCTTGCCCACTCCCTGCCACATGCTCCAGTGCCTGCCCACTCCCTGCCACATGCTCCAGTGCCTGCCCACTCCCTGCCACGTGCTCCAGTGCCTGCACACTCCCTGCCACGTGCTCCAGTGCCTGCCCACTCCCTGCCACATGCTCCAGTGCCTGCCCACTCCCTGCCACGTGCTCCAGTGCCTGCCCACTCCCTGCCACATGCTCCAGTGCCTGCCCACTCCCTGCCACGTGCTCCAGTGCCTGCCCACTCCCTGCCACGTGCTCCAGTCCCTGCCCACTCCCTGCCACGTGCTCCAGTCCCTGCCCACTCCCTGCCACGTGCTCCAGTCACTGCCCACTCCCTGCCACATGCTCCAGTTCCTGCCCACTCCCTGCCACGTGCTCCAGTGCCTGCCCACTCCCTGCCACGTGCTCTAGTCCCTGCCCACTCCCTGCCACGTGCTCCAGTGCCTGCCCACTCCCTGCCACGTGCTCCAGTGCCTGCCCACTCCCTGCCACGTGCTCCAGTGCCTGCCCACTCCCTGCCACGTGCTCCAGTGTCTGCCCACTCCCTGCCACGTGCTCCAGTGCCTGCCCACTCCCTGCCACGTGCTCCAGTCCCTGTCCACTCCCTGCCACGTGTTCCAGTCCCTGCCCACTCCCTGCCACGTGTTCCAGTGCCTGCCCACTCCCTGCCACATGCTCCAGTTCCTGCCCACTCCCTGCCACATGCTCCAGTGCCTGCCCACTCCCTGCCACGTGTTCCAGTCCCTGCCCACTCCCTGCCACGTGCTCCAGTGCCTGCCCACTCCCTGCCACGTGCTCCAGTGTCTGCCCACTCCCTGCCACGTGTTCCAGTCCCTGCCCACTCCCTGCCACGTGTTCCAGTGCCTGCCCACTCCCTGCCACGTGCTCCAGTGCCTGCCCACTTCCTGCCATATGCTCCAGTCCCTGTCCACTCCCTGCCACGTGTTCCAGTCCCTGCCCACTCCCTGCCACGTGCTCCAGTGCCTGCCCACTCCCTGCCACATGCTCCAGTGCCTGCCCACTCCCTGCCACGTGTTCCAGTCCCTGCCCACTCCCTGCCACGTGCTCCAGTCCCTGCCCACTCCCTGCCACATGCTCCAGTGCCTGCCCACTCCCTGCCACGTGCTCCAGTGTCTGCCCACTCCCTGCCACGTGCTCCAGTGCCTGCCCACTCCCTGCCACGTGCTCCAGTCCCTGTCCACTCCCTGCCACGTGTTCCAGTCCCTGCCCACTCCCTGCCACGTGTTCCAGTGCCTGCCCACTCCCTGCCACATGCTCCAGTTCCTGCCCACTCCCTGCCACATGCTCCAGTGCCTGCCCACTCCCTGCCACGTGTTCCAGTCCCTGCCCACTCCCTGCCACGTGCTCCAGTGCCTGCCCACTCCCTGCCACGTGCTCCAGTGTCTGCCCACTCCCTGCCACGTGTTCCAGTCCCTGCCCACTCCCTGCCACGTGTTCCAGTGCCTGCCCACTCCCTGCCACGTGCTCCAGTGCCTGCCCACTTCCTGCCATATGCTCCAGTCCCTGTCCACTCCCTGCCACGTGTTCCAGTCCCTGCCCACTCCCTGCCACGTGCTCCAGTGCCTGCCCACTCCCTGCCACATGCTCCAGTGCCTGCCCACTCCCTGCCACGTGTTCCAGTCCCTGCCCACTCCCTGCCACGTGCTCCAGTCCCTGCCCACTCCCTGCCACATGCTCCAGTGCCTGCCCACTCCCTGCCACGTGCTCCAGTCCCTGTCCACTCCCTGCCACGTGTTCCAGTCCCTGCCCACTCCCTGCCACGTGCTCCAGTGCCTGCCCACTCCCTGCCACATGCTCCAGTGCCTGCCCACTCCCTGCCACGTGTTCCAGTCCCTGCCCACTCCCTGCCACGTGCTCCAGTGCCTGCCCACTCCCTGCCACATGCTCCAGTGCCTGCCCACTCCCTGCCACATGCTCCAGTGCCTGCCCACTCCCTGCCACGTGCTCCAGTGCCTGCCCACTCCCTGCCACGTGCTCCAGTGCCTGCCCACTCCCTGCCACGTGTTCCAGTCCCTGCCCACTCCCTGCCACGTGCTCCAGTCCCTGCCCACTCCCTGCCACATGCTCCAGTGCCTGCCCACTCCCTGCCACATGCTCCAGTCCCTGCCCACTACCTGCCACGTCCTCCAGTGCCTGCCCGCTCCCTGCCACGTGCTCCAGTGCCTGCCCACTCCCTGCCACGTGTTCCAGTCCCTGCCCACTCCCTGCCACGTGCTCCAGTCCCTGCCCACTCCCTGCCACATGCTCCAGTGCCTGCCCACTCCCTGCCACATGCTCCAGTGCCTGCCCACTCCCTACCACGTGCTCCAGTGCCTGCCCACTCCCTGCCATATGCTCCAGTCCCTGTCCACTCCCTGCCACGTGTTCCAGTCCCTGCCCACTCCCTGCCACGTGCTCCAGTGCCTGCCCACTCCCTGCCACATGCTCCAGTGCCTGCCCACTCCCTGCCACGTGCTCCAGTCCCTGCCCACTCCCTGCCACATGCTCCAGTGCCTGCCCACTCCCTGCCACGTGCTCCAGTGCCTGCCCACTCCCTGCCACGTGCTCCAGTCCTTGCCCACTCCCTGCCACGTGCTCCAGTGCCTGCCCACTCCCTGCCACGTACTCCAGTGCCTGTCCACTCCCTGCCACATGCTCCAGTGCCTGCCCACTCACTGCCACGTGCTCCAGTGCCTGCCCACTCCCTGCCACGTGCTCCAGTGCCTGCCCACTCCCTGCCACGTGCTCCAGTGCCTGCCCACTCCCTGCCACGTGCTCCAGTGCCTGCCCACTCCCTGCCACGTGCTCCAGTCGCTGCCCACTCCCTGCCACGTGCTCCAGTGCCTGCCCACTCCCTGCCACGTGCTCCAGTGCCTGTCCACTCCCTGCCACATGCTCCAGTGCCTGCCCACTCACTGCCACGTGCTCCAGTCCCTGCCCACTCCCTGCCACGTGCTCCAGTGCCTGTCCACTCCCTGCCACGTGCTCCAGTGCCTGCCCACTCCCTGCCACGTGCTCCAGTCCCTGCCCACTCCCTGCCACATGCTCCAGTGCCTGCCCACTCCCTGCCACGTGCTCCAGTGCCTGCCCACTCCCTGCCATATGCTCCAGTCCCTGTCCACTCCCTGCCACGTGTTCCAGTCCCTGCCCACTCCCTGCCACATGCTCCAGTGCCTGCCCACTCCCTGCCACATGCTCCAGTGCCTGCCCACTCCCTGCCACGTGCTCCAGTGCCTGCCCACTCCCTGCCACATGCTCCAGTGCCTGCCCACTCCCTGCCACGTGCTCCAGTCCCTGCCCACTCCCTGCCACATGCTCCAGTGCCTGCCCACTCCCTGCCACGTGCTCCAGTGCCTGCCCACTCCCTGCCACGTGCTCCAGTCCTTGCCCACTCCCTGCCACGTGCTCCAGTGCCTGCCCACTCCCTGCCACGTGCTCCAGTGCCTGTCCACTCCCTGCCACATGCTCCAGTGCCTGCCCACTCACTGCCACGTGCTCCAGTGCCTGCCCACTCCCTGCCACATGCTCCAGTGCCTGCCCACTCCCTGCCACGTGCTCCAGTGCCTGCCCACTCCCTGCCATATGCTCCAGTCCCTGTCCACTCCCTGCCACGTGTTCCAGTCCCTGCCCACTCCCTGCCACATGCTCCAGTGCCTGCCCACTCCCTGCCACATGCTCCAGTGCCTGCCCACTCCCTGCCACATGCTCCAGTCCCTGCCCACTCCCTGCCACGTGCTCCAGTGCCTGCCCACTCCCTGCCACATGCTCCAGTGCCTGCCCACTCCCTGCCACATGCTCCAGTGCCTGCCCACTCCCTGCCACATGCTCCAGTCCCTGCCCACTCCCTGCCACGTGCTCCAGTGCCTGCCCACTCCCTACCACGTGCTCCAGTGCCTGCCCACTCCCTGCCACGTGCTCCAGTGCCTGCCCACTCCCTGCCACGTGCTCCAGTGCCTGCCCACTCCCTGCCACATGCTCCAGTGCCTGCCCACTCCCTGCCACGTGCTCCAGTGCCTGCCCACTCCCTGCCACGTGCTCCAGTGTCTGCCCACTCCCTGCCACGTGCTCCAGTGCCTGCCCACTCCCTGCCACGTGCTCTAGTCCCTGCCCACTCCCTGCCACATGCTCCAGTGCCTGCCCACTCCCTGCCACGTGCTCCAGTGCCTGCCCACTCCCTGCCACGTGCTCCAGTGCCTGCCCACTCCCTGCCACGTGCTCCAGTCCCTGCCCACTCCCTGCCACGTGCTCCAGTGCCTGCCCACTCCTTGCCACGTGCTCTAGTCCCTGCCCACTCCCTGCCACGTGCTCCACTCCCCGCCCACTCCCTGCCACGTGCTCCAGTGCCTGCCCACTCCCTGCCACGTGCTCCAGTGCCTGCACACTCCCTGCCACGTGCTCCAGTGCCTGCCCACTCCCTGCCACGTGCTCCAGTGCCTGCACACTCCCTGCCACGTGCTCCAGTGCCTGCCCACTCCCTGCCACGTGCTCCAGTCCCTGCCCACTCCCTGCCACGTGCTCCAGTGCCTGCACACTCCCTGCCACGTGCTCCAGTGCCTGCCCACTCCCTGCCACGTGCTCCAGTCCTTGCCCACTCCCTGCCACATGCTCCAGTGCCTGCCCACTCCCTGCCACGTGCTCCAGTCCTTGCCCACTCCCTGCCACATGCTCCAGTCCCTGCCCACTCCCTGCCACGTGCTCCAGTCCTTGCCCACTCCCTGCCACGTGCTCCAGTCCCTGCCCACTCCCTGCCACGTGCTCCAGTCCTTGCCCACTCCCTGCCACGTGCTCCAGTGCCTGCCCACTCCCTGCCACATGCTCCAGTCCCTGCCCACTCCCTGCCACGTGCTCCAGTCCTTGCCCACTCACTGCCACGTGCTCCAGTGCCTGCCCACTCCCTGCCACATGCTCCAGTCCCTGCCCACTCCCTGCCACGTGCTCCAGTCCTTGCCCACTCCCTGCCACATGCTCCAGTCCCTGCCCACTCCCTGCCACGTGCTCCAGTCCTTGCCCACTCCCTGCCACGTGCTCCAGTGCCTGCCCACTCCCTGCCACATGCTCCAGTGCCTGCCCACTCCCTGCCACGTGCTCCAGTGCCTGCCCACTCCCTGCCACATGCTCCAGTGCCTGCCCACTCCCTGCCACGTGCTCCAGTGCCTGCACACTCCCTGCCACGTGCTCCAGTGCCTGCCCACTCCCTGCCACATGCTCCAGTGCCTGCCCACTCCCTGCCACGTGCTCCAGTGCCTGCCCACTCCCTGCCACATGCTCCAGTGCCTGCCCACTCCCTGCCACGTGCTCCAGTGCCTGCCCACTCCCTGCCACGTGCTCCAGTCCCTGCCAACTCCCTGCCACGTGCTCCAGTCCCTGCCCACTCCCTGCCACGTGCTCCAGTCACTGCCCACTCCCTGCCACATGCTCCAGTTCCTGCCCACTCCCTGCCACGTGCTCCAGTGCCTGCCCACTCCCTGCCACGTGCTCCAGTCCCTGCCCACTCCCTGCCACGTGCTCCAGTCACTGCCCACTCCCTGCCACGTGCTCCAGTCCCTGCCCACTCCCTGCCACGTGCTCCAGTCCCTGCCCACTCCCTGCCACGTGCTCCAGTCCCTGCCCACTCCCTGCCACATGCTCCAGTCCCTGCCCACTCCCTGCCACATGCTCCAGTGCCTGCCCACTCCCTGCCACGTGCTCCAGTGCCTGCCCACTCCCTGCCACGTGCTCCAGTCCCTGTCCACTCCCTGCCACGTGCTCCAGTGCCTGCCCACTCCCTGCCACGTGCTCCAGTGCCTGCCCACTCCCTGCCACGTGCTCCAGTCCCTGCCCACTCCCTGCCACGTGCTCCAGTCCCTGTCCACGCCCTGCCACGTGCTCCAGTGCCTGCCCACTCCCTGCCACGTGCTCCAGTCCCTGTCCACTCCCTGCCACGTGCTCCAGTCCCTGCCCACTCCCTGCCACATGCTCCAGTCCTTGCCCACTCCCTGCCACGTGCTCCAGTGTCTGCCCACTCCCTGCCACGTGCTCCAGTGCCTGCCCACTCCCTGCCACGTGCTCCAGTCCCTGTCCACTCCCTGCCACGTGTTCCAGTGCCTGCCCACTCCCTGCCACGTGCTCCAGTGCCTGCCCACTCCCTGCCACATGCTCCAGTCCTTGCCCACTCCCTGCCACGTGCTCCAGTGTCTGCCCACTCCCTGCCACGTGCTCCAGTGCCTGCCCACTCCCTGCCACGTGCTCCAGTCCCTGTCCACTCCCTGCCACGTGTTCCAGTGCCTGCCCACTCCCTGCCATATGCTCCAGTGCCTGCCCACTCCCTGCCACGTGTTCCAGTCCCTCCCCACTCCCTGCCACGTGCTCCAGTGCCTGCCCACTCCCTGCCACGTGCTCCAGTGCCTGCCCACTCCCTGCCACATGCTCCAGTCCCTGCCCACTCCCTGCCACATGCTCCAGTGCCTGCCCACTCCCTGCCACGTGCTCCAGTGCCTGCCCACTCCCTGCCACGTGCTCCAGTCCCTGTCCACTCCCTGCCACGTGCTCCAGTGCCTGCCCACTCCCTGCCACGTGCTCCAGTGCCTGCCCACTCCCTGCCACGTGCTCCAGTCCCTGCCCACTCCCTGCCACGTGCTCCAGTCCCTGTCCACTCCCTGCCACGTGCTCCAGTGCCTGCCCACTCCCTGCCACGTGCTCCAGTCCCTGTCCACTCCCTGCCACGTGCTCCAGTCCCTGCCCACTCCCTGCCACATGCTCCAGTCCTTGCCCACTCCCTGCCACGTGCTCCAGTGTCTGCCCACTCCCTGCCACGTGCTCCAGTGCCTGCCCACTCCCTGCCACGTGCTCCAGTCCCTGTCCACTCCCTGCCACGTGTTCCAGTGCCTGCCCACTCCCTGCCACGTGCTCCAGTGCCTGCCCACTCCCTGCCACATGCTCCAGTCCTTGCCCACTCCCTGCCACGTGCTCCAGTGTCTGCCCACTCCCTGCCACGTGCTCCAGTCCCTGTCCACTCCCTGCCACGTGCTCCAGTCCCTGCCCACTCCCTGCCACATGCTCCAGTCCTTGCCCACTCCCTGCCACGTGCTCCAGTGTCTGCCCACTCCCTGCCACGTGCTCCAGTGCCTGCCCACTCCCTGCCACGTGCTCCAGTCCCTGTCCACTCCCTGCCACGTGTTCCAGTGCCTGCCCACTCCCTGCCACGTGCTCCAGTGCCTGCCCACTCCCTGCCACATGCTCCAGTCCTTGCCCACTCCCTGCCACGTGCTCCAGTGTCTGCCCACTCCCTGCCACGTGCTCCAGTGCCTGTCCACTCCCTGCCACGTGCTCCAGTCCCTGCCCACTCCCTGCCACGTGCTCCAGTCCCTGTCCACTCCCTGCCACGTGCTCCAGTGCCTGCCCACTCCCTGCCACGTGCTCCAGTCCCTGTCCACTCCCTGCCACGTGCTCCAGTCCCTGCCCACTCCCTGCCACATGCTCCAGTCCTTGCCCACTCCCTGCCACGTGCTCCAGTGTCTGCCCACTCCCTGCCACGTGCTCCAGTGCCTGCCCACTCCCTGCCACGTGCTCCAGTCCCTGTCCACTCCCTGCCACGTGTTCCAGTGCCTGCCCACTCCCTGCCACGTGCTCCAGTGCCTGCCCACTCCCTGCCACATGCTCCAGTCCTTGCCCACTCCCTGCCACGTGCTCCAGTGTCTGCCCACTCCCTGCCACGTGCTCCAGTGCCTGCCCACTCCCTGCCACGTGCTCCAGTCCCTGTCCACTCCCTGCCACGTGTTCCAGTGCCTGCCCACTCCCTGCCATATGCTCCAGTGCCTGCCCACTCCCTGCCACGTGTTCCAGTCCCTGCCCACTCCCTGCCACGTGCTCCAGTGCCTGCCCACTCCCTGCCACGTGCTCCAGTGCCTGCCCACTCCCTGCCACATGCTCCAGTGCCTGCCCACTCCCTGCCACGTGCTCCAGTCCCTGCCCACTCCCTGCCACGTGCTCCAGTGCCTGCCCACTCCCTGCCACGTGCTCCAGTCCCTGTCCACTCCCTGCCACATGCTCCAGTCCCTGCCCACTCCCTGCCACGTGCTCTAGTGCCTGCCCACTCCCTGCCACGTGCTCCAGTCCCTGCCCACTCCCTGCCACGTGCTCCAGTGCCTGCCCACTCCCTGCCACGTGCTCCAGTGCCTGCCCACTCCCTGCCACATGCTCCAGTGCCTGCCCACTCCCTGCCACATGCTCCAGTGCCTGCCCACTCCCTACCACGTGCTCCAGTGCCTGCCCACTCCCTGCCACGTGCTCCAGTGCCTGCCCACTCCCTGCCACGTGCTCCAGTGCCTGCCCACTCCCTGCCACATGCTCCAGTGCCTGCCCACTCCCTGCCACGTGCTCCAGTGCCTGCCCACTCCCTGCCACGTGCTCCAGTGCCTGCCCACTCCCTGCCACGTGCTCCAGTGCCTGCCCACTCCCTGCCACGTGCTCTAGTCCCTGCCCACTCCCTGCCACATGCTCCAGTGCCTGCCCACTCCCTGCCACGTGCTCCAGTGCCTGCCCACTCCGTGCCACGTGCTCCAGTGCCTGCCCACTCCCTGCCGCGTGCTCCAGTCCCTGCCCACTCCCTGCCACGTGCTCCAGTGCCTGCCCACTCCTTGCCACGTGCTCTAGTCCCTGCCCACTCCCTGCCACGTGCTCCACTCCCTGCCCACTCCCTGCCACGTGCTCCAGTGCCTGCCCACTCCCTGCCACGTGCTCCAGTGCCTGCCCACTCCCTGCCACATGCTCCAGTGCCTGCCCACTCCCTGCCACGTGCTCCAGTGCCTGCCCACTCCCTGCCACGTGCTCCAGTCCCTGTCCACTCCCTGCCACGTGCTCCAGTTCCTGCCCAGTCCCTGCCACGTGCTCCAGTCCCTGCCCACTCCCTGCCACATGCTCCAGTCCTTGCCCACTCCCTGCCACGTGCTCCAGTGCCTGCCCACTCCCTGCCACATGCTCCAGTGCCTGCCCACTCCCTGCCACGTGCTCCAGTGCCTGCCCACTCACTGCCACGTGCTCCAGTCCCTGCCCACTCCCTGCCACGTGCTCCAGTGCCTGCCCACTCACTGCCACGTGCTCCAGTCCCTGCCCACTCCCTGCCACGTGCTCCAGTCCCTGCCCACTCCCTGCCACATGCTCCAGTGCCTGCCCACTCCCTGCCACGTGCTCCAGTGCCTGCCCACTCCCTGCCACGTGCTCCAGTGCCTGCCCACTCCCTGCCACGTGCTCCAGTGCCTGCCCACTCCCTGCCACGTGCTCCAGTGCCTGCCCACTCCCTGCCACGTGCTCCAGTCCCTGCCCACTCCCTGCCACGTGCTCCAGTCCCTGCCCACTCCCTGCCACATGCTCCAGTGCCTGCCCACTCCCTGCCACGTGCTCCAGTCCCTGCCCACTCCCTGCCACGTGCTCCAGTCCCTGCCCACTCCCTGCCACATGCTCCAGTGCCTGTCCACTCCCTGCCACGTGCTCCAGTGCCTGCCCACTCCCTGCCACATGCTCCAGTCCCTGCCCACTCCCTGCCACGTGCTCCAGTGCCTGCCCACTCCCTGCCACGTGCTCCAGTGCCTGCCCACTCCCTGCCACGTGCTCCAGTGCCTGCCCACTCACTGCCACGTGCTCCAGTGCCTGCCCACTCCCTGCCACGTGCTCCAGTGCCTGCCCACTCCCTGCCACGTGCTCCAGTCCCTGTCCACTCCCTGCCACGTGCTCCAGTCCCTGCCCACTCACTGCCACGTGCTCCAGTCCCTGCCCACTCCCTGCCAGGTGCTCCAGTCCCTGCCCACTCCCTGCCACATGCTCCAGTGCCTGCCCACTCCCTGCCACATGCTCCAGTCCCTGCCCACTCCCTGCCACGTGCTCCAGTCCCTGCCCACTCCCTGCCACGTGCTCCAGTGCCTGCCCACTCCCTGCCACATGCTCCAGTCCCTGTCCACTCCCTGCCACGTGCTCCAGTGCCTGCCCACTCCCTGCCACGTGCTCCAGTGCCTGCCCACTCCCTGCCACGTGCTCCAGTGCCTGCCCACTCCCTGCCACGTGCTCCAGTGCCTGCCCACTCCCTGCCACGTGCTCCAGTGCCTGCCCACTCCCTGCCACGTGCTCCAGTCCCTGCCCACTCCCTGCCACGTGCTCCAGTCCCTGCCCACTCCCTGCCACATGCTCCAGTGCCTGCCCACTCCCTGCCACATGCTCCAGTCCCTGTCCACTCCCTGCCACGTGCTCCAGTCCCTGCCCACTCACTGCCACGTGCTCCAGTCCCTGCCCACTCCCTGCCACGTGCTCCAGTCCCTGCCCACTCCCTGCCACATGCTCCAGTGCCTGCCCACTCCCTGCCACATGCTCCAGTCCCTGCCCACTCCCTGCCACGTGCTCCAGTGCCTGCCCACTCCCTGCCACGTGCTCCAGTGCCTGCCCACTCACTGCCACATGCTCCAGTGCCTGCCCACTCCCTGCCACGTGCTCCAGTGCCTGCCCACTCCCTGCCACATGCTCCAGTCCCTGCCCACTCCCTGCCACGTGCTCCAGTGCCTGCCCACTCCCTGCCACCTGCTCCAGTGCCTGCCCACTCCCTGCCACGTGCTCCAGTGCCTGCCCACTCACTGCCACATGCTCCAGTGCCTGCCCACTCCCTGCCACGTGCTCCACTCCCTGCCCACTCCCTGCCACGTGCTCCAGTCCCTGTCCACTCCCTGCCACGTGCTCCAGTCCCTGCCCACTCCCTGCCACATGCTCCAGTGCCTGCCCACTCCCTGCCACGTGCTCCAGTGCCTGCCCACTCCCTGCCACGTGCTCCAGTCCCTGTCCACTCCCTGCCACGTGCTCCAGTCCCTGCCCACTCCCTGCCACGTGCTCCAGTCCCTGCCCACTCCCTGCCACATGCTCCAGTCCCTGCCCACTCCCTGCCACGTGCTCCAGTGCCTGCCCACTCACTGCCACGTGCTCCAGTCCCTGTCCACTCCCTGCCACGTGCTCCAGTCCCTGCCCACTCCCTGCCACATGCTCCAGTGCCTGCCCACTCCCTGCCACGTGCTCCAGTGCCTGCACACTCCCTGCCACGTGCTCCAGTCCCTGCCCACTCCCTGCCACGTGCTCCAGTGCCTGCCCACTCCCTGCCACGTGCTCCAGTCCCTGTCCACTCCCTGCCACGTGCTCCAGTCCCTGCCCACTCCCTGCCACGTGCTCCAGTCCCTGCCCACTCCCTGCCACATGCTCCAGTCCCTGCCCACTCCCTGCCACGTGCTCCAGTGCCTGTCCACTCCCTGCCACGTGTTCCAGTCCCTGCCCACTCCCTGCCACGTGCTCCAGTGCCTGTCCACTCCCTGCCACGTGTTCCAGTCCCTGCCCACTCCCTGCCACGTGCTCCAGTGCCTGCCCACTCCCTGCCACGTGCTCCAGTGCCTGCCCACTCCCTGCCACGTGCTCCAGTCGCTGCCCACTCCCTGCCACGTGCTCCAGTGTCTGCCCACTCCCTGCCACGTGCTCCAGTGCCTGCCCACTCCCTGCCACGTGCTCCAGTCCCTGTCCACTCCCTGCCACGTGCTCCAGTCCCTGCCCACTCCCTGCCACGTGCTCCAGTCCCTGTCCACTCCCTGCCACGTGTTCCATGCAGTGCCACATCTCTGTTATATATCACGTAGAATAAATGTGTTCATCTACACTATGAACCTGCATACAACATTTTCATTAAAGATATCTTTTCTCAAAGATAAACGTTTCTCATGGTAGATATTGCTGTTGTCTTCCATTCGTTGACAGTCGTCAGTCATGTACACAAAGTGGACGGAAGTATTACTCTGTAGGCCTACGCATTTAATAGCGTCCTCAGTAAATGTTGGTTGCGACAAAAGCGATGGAGGAATGCGAGCGCACGTGTTCACGTTGACGTTATGACTCTCCGGGCTTCATACAACCAGGACTACCGCACGCCACTCGTTGACAACCAGGACTACCTCACGCCACTCGTTGACAGCCAGGACTACCAAACGCCACTCGTTGACAACCAGGACTACCGCACGCCACTCGTTGACAACCAGGACTACCGCACGCCACTCGTTGACAACCAGGACTACCGCACGCCACTCGTTGACAACCAGGACTACCGCACGCCACTCGTTGACAACCAGGACTACCTCACGCCACTCGTTGACAACCAGGACTACCGCACGCCACTCGTTGACAACCAGGACTACCGCACGCCACTTGTTGACAACCAGGACTACCGCACGCCACTAGTTGACAACCAGGACTACCGCACGCCACTCGTTGACAACCAGGACTACCGCACGCCACTCGTTGACAACCAGGACTACCGCACGCCACTCGTTGACAACCAGGACTACCAAACGCCACTCGTTGACAACCAGGACTACCTCACGCCACTCGTTGACAACCAGGACTACCGCACGCCACTTGTTGACAACCAGGACTACCGCACGCCACTCGTTGACAACCAGGACTACCGCACGCCACTCGTTGACAACCAGGACTACCGCACGCCACTCGTTGACAACCAGGTATACCGCACGCCACTCGTTGACAACCAGGACTACCGCACGCCACCCTAGACCCCACACAGCTCGCACGGCTATCTGTAACATCACTGCGGAATCTTGTTGAAGTCTTATCTGCGACGCACTCTTAATTAATGCGTGTTCTGGTGTTACAGGATACATATGTTAACCTATGGCACGCCAAACACGACTTTGTTGCTTGTTTTTTTCCTTGGTGTCAAAATGCATTCGTCGATGCTTGTTTTTCGTTCGTTGATGCTTGTTTTTCGTTCGTTGATGCTTGTTTTTCATTTGTCGATGCTGAAGTTTTGTTGATGGCTAAATCCATTCGCATGTGGTAACATCACTTTGTCAATGTCTGTTTGTCGATGCTTATTTCTATTCGGGGTAGACAATTTATATTCGTCGTTGCAAGCTTTCATCGTCGTTGCAAGCTTTCATTCGTTGGTGTCACATTTCACTGGGCACTCGCGTGCCACCTAGCGAGTGGAGGACAACACGCGGTGCAGCAATAAACGGCAGAAAACCGCGGAAACTGCGGAAGTCGCGGAAAAGAGTAAACTGTAGCGATTGTGGTAGCATGTGCACACATGCAATCGATATTATTTGAAAGACATACCCGATGCTTAGCCTAAAGGGAAAATGCAGCACATTAAGTATCTATTTGACAACGTTATGTCCACATATGTTGACGTCTCTTTCCAAAGTGACCGAGCTGTCGCCCGTGTGCGGATACTTTCTACGGATAGCGGAAATGATGGCAGGCGCGGGTTTCGGGTAACTGTGGATCGGCATGGCGGAAATCTCGTTTTTGCCCCGGAATCGCGCGCCTGCGGCTGCCAGCTAGGGCGTAAGGTGTCGCGGTGGGTCGGGTGGGGGGAGGGGGGGGGGCAGTTAACGGCAAAGCCAGTGCCGGTGGAGAGGCGGGACAGGAGAGGGGTCGGATTAAGTGGAGGCGGTGGGAAATAGGGGGAGTAAAAGTTCGTTCCAGATTCCCTGGTGACATCTATCATCCAAAACAACACGTGTTCCGAGTGGCGGGTGGCGGGGGGGGGGGGCACTCTTATACGAATCTGGTGGGGGGTCCTGCGGGTGCCCCTTGATGCCTAAGGGAGCGGACATTTGTGATGAAAAAGATACCCCTATAGAGCGGACATTTATGATGCAACAGATACCCCTCTATAGCGGATATTTGAAAACATGTGCGTTCATAGAGCGAGTTTTCGAGAACAAAAATACATCTTCCGAGCGGATTTTGGCGGTAAAACACCCCGACCGAGCGGATTTTGGCGGTAAAACACCCCGACCGAGCGGATTTGGGCGGTGAAAAAGGAGGGGCTTTACCGCAGAACCCCCCGCCTACTGCAATGTATAAGGTACACCCTCGGAATTTGAATAAAACCACTTTCCTGATACGCACAGCGCAGTGAAACATTACATTCGCCGATTGGCATTTATATCAGCTGTTTTCCCGGCGTGTATGCCTTCATCTCTTTCTTGAACTGGTATCGTTTGATAGTCAAGATACTAATCTACGCACAGATTTTTTTTATGAAGAACACACAATGTTAACTGATGAAAATATGCAGCTATAAATCCGTACTTACCTTTTGTTTGATCTATGTTATTTTGTGGAGCTTTCGCAGTTTTCCGCAGTTTTCTGCATTTTATTGTTGACCCAGGTGTTGTCCTCCACTCGCTAGATGGCATGCGAGTGCCTAGTAAAATTTGATACCGACGAATGAAACCTTGCAACTACGAATGAAAATCGTCCACACCGAATAGAAAGAAGCATCGACGAACTAAAACTTGCAACAAAGAAAAGGGGTTTAGCTATGCACCGACGGAAAGTAGGCATCAACAAAAGTAAAAGTTATTAACTCCGAATAGACTTAGCTATCAACACGCGTAAAACAAGCATCAGCGAATGTAAAACACGCAACGCCGAATGAAAAACAAGCATCAACGAATGAAAAACGAGTATTGACGAATGGATTTTGACCCTCAAAACAAAAACAAAGTGGCGTGCCATAGCAACCTGACATCTGACACTTACATAATATTAATATATGCCGAGAACTCTGCCAATATGAAACAAATAGCAATGATGGATACAGGAGGTTTAGGCGGCTTAACCTCCTGCCCCACATCAAGCAAGGCATTTTAGTGTATGTATGAATCGCGAAAGCTTGGTTTTAAATACCAGCATCGATGCTAACATTCATGGTTTTATATTCTGACAACATGTTCACTTTATCGCTTCACCGTTGTTCTCTTTCATGGTTTTAAAACGATCAGCCCAATCATACTACTCGATGTTCTATGGGGTTGGTTTAATCTATTGATCGTTTCAACATTGACTGCCTTCATAGTTTTATTCATATCTAGTTGACCTTCACCATTTTTGAAATTGTTTTCGCCAGAAGGTCACATATATTGATACTTCCAGGGTTTTAGTAGTGATGTTGTTATTTAGACTGAACTTAACCGGTATGGCATGCTATGCATAATGGCCGAACGGCATAACGGCCGAGTCGCTCTCACCACCCCCTACCATAGGTGGAGGGGGGTGGGGTGGTCGGGGTTGGTCGAGCCGCGAGGGGATTAGTCCGCGGCGATTGAGAGGGGGGGGGGGGGTGTCGAGGGAATTAGCCTGCGGTGATTGGGCTGTCTGTTGTTGTTCGCGCCGTCTCGCCAGAGTGACCGCGAGGCTATTGCGGAGTTGTATACAACGGTCTGGGTTGGTGTGATCGATTGTATGGAAGAATAGGCAGCGAAAGTTTATAGAGATTTATAGAGTTTTAACAACAAATTTATTTAACGTAGACCAACAACTCCTTTTATACCCAATTTATCCATGATATCCATAATCAACCAATTGGTTGGATGTGGCGTTGTGTTGTGGATTGCTATAATGCTGTTCTCAATTGGCCATATAGTTATCCGCCAGTAAATGGGTGAAAACCACAAATTAAACGAGAATTCATAATCATGAAATACGGGCCGCGTGAATATCAGCGTAAATCATGCTCTACACCCTCATTAAAATCCGCGTTATCAATGCTCATTACGGGGCTCCCCGCGGTAAATTGGCTGTGTGCAAAAATCCGCGTGAATATCCGCAAAAATCCAGGCTCTACACCCTCATTAATGTGCAAAAAATTCTATACCCTCAGGAAGCCCGACCATCCCCCCCCCCCTCAACGGTCTGGCCAATTACAGTCGTCCCTTTCAAAATCACGGCTGAAATCTCACGTTGTCGCGCGAAATGGCCGACCAGGGAACGAGGGATAGTTGTTGTTTACCTCGTAAGCGACATAAATGCTTGTGTCGTGATGTCTAAATGAGTTGGAGATGTAGTTGTTTGCATGAAAAGCAAGATAAATTACCTGGGAAGTCGATTACGGCATTGAGCGGATGAGACAAAGCCGGTGTAGCATGATAACCTGTCCGCCGTGATAAAGTGTCCGGCTGACGTGCGCGCATGCGCAGCGAATGGAGTTGCTATGTAAATAGCGCATTTTTGTTAGGTTTAGGGTTAGGTTATGGTTAGGTTAGGGTCAGGGTTAGGGTTAAGGTTAGGATTAGTGTTCTGGTTAGGGTTAGTGACATGAAAGAAGCCTGGCCGGACAGGTTATCACGGCCGGACAGGTTATTATGTTACACCGGTTATAGGGGGATTTGGGGTCTTGAAGCGAGGGTGGGTAGGCGCTCAGCGGGCTGAGTTTGAAACCTTCTTGTTTATTTGTAGGCCGTGCGGAGCCTCCCCGCCCCTCCCCTGTGTCAGTCGATTTACTGTGCCTGTGGTTGAATGTGTGGCATGCGGGATATTGTTGACATTCGCAACGAGTCACTTGACCGAGCGATATTAGGGGACGCGCTCACTTGAATATGGTTTAGGGGCTTTACCTTAACAATAACCGTGTATGTCTGGTATTATTATGACACTTACCTAGTTTTCTGTGTGTCAAAGGACATTGTGTTAATATTGAATAGGTGTAAATAGGCGTTTCACTACCATTTGTGATCTTCTCAAGCCAACTCAAGCCAACTCAAGCATATCGATATCGCAAGATGGCGGACGAGTGAAAGTGACTCCTGCAAGTGGTCTCACATTTTTTTCCACTAACTATCATTTCTACTGTCAAGGACCCATAACGCATGGATAAGTGGATAACAAAATCAAAGCGGAAGAGAAGTCGACAGTGTAGCGCTGAAAGCGAGAAGAAGAAAGCCAATATGAACCAAAAAACGCCTCCCCCGATAAACACCATGGGCGATAATGGCCAGATGCCGGAAAGTGACTCGGAAAATGCTATGCCAACGGAGACGGAGGCGCCTGACTTACAAGACCGGGATATTCACAAGCGACTGTCGCTCTCTATGATGACAGTAGGGGAAAATTCTAGCTTCATTGCTGAACTGAATCGTGAAAATGCTGACTTAAAGGCCGAATTGGAGCTCCTCAAAGGGATAATCATCAATCAAAACGGTCGGATTAATATCCTGTCGGACCGCATCGAGGACTTAACGTTTCGTTCGATGAAACACAACGCTCTTCTTCATAATATCCCTGAGGCCGACCCAGCAACGGGGGCAGAGAACTGTGAAGGTATTGTAATGTCTTACCTTTCTAAGAATGGATTTCATGACCCAATCCCTCCAATAGATAGGGCTCACCGCCTTGGTCGCAAGCCCCCTGGCGGCTCGAACCCCAGACCAAGACCCATTGTAGTCCGCTTCGCAACTCAGAAAGGGGCTGATATGGTGCTGCAGTTTGGCCGTTCGCTGGCCCGGGGAAGCCCGGGCAACAACCGAGGGAAAATCACACCGCAGTATCCGAATGACATGATGGAAAAACGGAGGATACACAGCGAAACGGTTGCCGAGTGCAAAAAAAAGGCAGGTCAGTCACCGGTCAACGTCAAAATGACCAAGGAAAAGCTATGGATTAACGGCGATCTGTACCGCGACCCCCTTCCAAAGCCCTCTATCATGGATATCCTGCATGTCCCGGTCGCTGAGCGAGAGCAGCTTCTCCAGAACAAACAAGAGGGGTGTGTGTCTCGCACTGTGAGCGGCCCAGGTGTCTCCATGACAGCCACCCGTATCCCTGTCAAGTCCATGGCCGATGTCCGTGAAGCCTACAGACGCCTGATGCTGGAGCCAGCCAGGCAGGAGGCGTCCCATGTTGCTGCCGCGTACCGCCTGGGAGATCCAGAGAAGCCCGCCGACCTGAAGGAAGGCTGGCAGGACGACGGCGCACATGGAGCCGGCAGACATCTGCGCTACCTGATGAGGCGTCACCAGCAGATCAACATGGTCATATTCTTGTCGGTATCAACGGTCAGTCCTCAACTGGGGCACACGGGTTTCAAACTAATTGAATCCTCATTAAGCGACCTGGTCATTAAACCATGATCTATACAAATGCTCTTAAACTATCTTCATTAATCATTGTGGCTTTATCATTCATTATTTATAAAGGCAATGTACGTTGTGGCATTGTAATTGTTTGTATCTCGTAAGCCACGGTTGTTTCAAATAGGACCGAGTCAAAGCACCCTCGTTATCCGTTTAAAGCTACCGAGTCACATTGTGAGAACCACGCTTCATTGGCGTCTCTGTATCGGGGTATGCTTCGACTTTCGTGCGGGGAGTGTGTGTGTGAGTTTGTGTACAAGCGCGTTAAACTCTGGTATGTGTTTGCATACTTTTTCGATAGTCTTTCTTCTGCCAATAACCGTGAACACGTGACCACTTGACAAACACCAGTGGTGTGTATATACTTTACAATGTATTCGAGCTTAATTCTCTGCCGTTGTCAATTTTTCTCCCTGTTGGAGTTTATTGTTACTGGTTCGTCCTTCTTGTTTAATTTCGTTAAACTGCTCAACCGCTCGATTGTAAGTACACATTCATTCACAGCAACTTCAGGATGGCATGTACATTTCTTTAAATGCTTAATGTTACATAAAGAGGCAAGGTGTTTCATTTCACCAGCGGTACTGGTGACTGCGTATAATGGAGGACATTTTGAGCATATTTACAATGACAGAATCAGCGAGTTCCAAAGAGGGTGAGACGACCCCCGCAGTTGGACATTCACACGGCACTTGGGCCGGCAAATCTCACTCTACCTCGCTAAAGATATGTCACGCCAATATAAACGGACTTGGTGAAGATGAATTGTTATATATACGGAATAACTACAGCTTTAATTATGATATAATGTGCATTACCGAAACTCACCTTAAGTCTGAATCGGAGCTGGATTTGAATTTACCCGGGTATCAGCAAGTCTATCGTAGGGACCGTAACTCAGGTACATGGGGAGGTGTGCTTATTTGGGTGAGCGACTGTCTTGTTGCAAAGAGATTGCCTGATCTGGAGGACGTGGAAATAGAAGGTATATGGTTGGAATGTAGGGCCAACGCAGAACAGTTTCTGGTGTGCTGTGTATATCGTCCACCGAGTGCTAAAGTTGTATTCTGGGAAAAGCTCCAAACCTGTTTAGACAATGCTAAGCTCATGTCAACACACGACATAGTAATAGTAGGTGACATGAATGCCGACGAAACAACCGACCCGTATAATCACTTACACATGCAGAGCTTGGCAAATAGTAGTAGGCTCACGATTCATGTGGATACCCCAACAAGAATTACTCCCACTTGCAAGTCTATTTTGGACCAAATATTAAGTAGCCGACCAGATCTAGTTTCAGATGTTGAGGTGCTTACGCCCATAACTACTAGTGACCATTGTGCTGTTTGTTGTAGCCTCAATTTCAAAGTTACCAGAAACGGAACATATAAACGGCTAGTGTGGAACTATAACAAAGCAAATTTTACCGGGTTTAGATCAGCTCTAGCTTCACACGACTGGGACCAATGTGTCGCCACTAACGATCCCGATTCAGCTTGCGAAATATGGACTTCAGAGTTTTTAGAAATCTGTAGGACATATATACCCAACCGTTTTGTTACAATTCGCCCGGATGACAAACCCTTCTACAATAACAACCTGCGAAGGGAAAAACGGAAATTAGATCGTTCACACAAAAGTGCTAAGAAAACTAACCACGAATCAGACTGGGCAACCTACCGCAATCAAAGAAATCAATATGTATCAAATGTTCGCGAGGCAAAGTCTGTGTATGACATGGGTCTGGACGAATCGCTTAACAATAGTTCCAAAATAACTCAAAAACAATGGTGGAAACTGAGTAAAAAACTGCTAAAGGTAAAAGAAAGTACCGGTTATCCGGCATTGTTAGATCCAGATGGCAATAGTATCTCCGATAACACAGGCAAGGCCCAACTGCTTAACGATTATTTTCTCAGCCTATCATCACGTGTGGGGTCGATATCAGATAGCCCCGAGCAGACCGAATGCAATCTCCATCCAGGTCTTCGCCAGCTAGCCGTAACTAAAGACGATGTTCGGGACCTAATTCATAACTTGGACTCAAATAAAGCTGCGGGGTATGATGGAATTAGTCCGAGGATGCTAAAAGAAGCTGGTAACGCCATAGCTGAACCCTTATCAAAACTCTTTGCCTTGTGTCTCGATCAATGCACGATGCCTCGACTTTGGAAAATGGCTAACGTAGTGCCAATACATAAAAAAGGTCTGCGTTCCCAGGTCAACAACTATCGGCCAGTTTCTCTCTTAAGTTGCGTAGGGAAACTGCTAGAACGTGTGATTTTCAAGCACACTTTTAATTACCTACGTGATAATAACATCCTGAATAGATTCCAGTCAGGTTTCATCCCGGGGCACAGTACCGTTCACCAGCTTGTTGAGATATACCATTTATTTTGTGAAGCCTTAGACAAGAAAAAAACGGTAAAGGTAGTTTTCTGTGACATTTCGAAGGCTTTCGACACGGTATGGCACGACGGTCTCCTGAGTAAACTGCGTAGCATCGGAATCGATGGTCAACTATTTAACTGGTTTAGTAATTACATGTGTGATAGGCAGCAGAGAGTTGTTGTTGATGCAGCTTACTCAGAGTGGGGCTCAATTACTGCAGGGGTACCCCAAGGTTCGGTATTGGGACCTCTTCTGTTTCTAGCCTACATTAATGACTTAGCCAACGATCTTGAATGTAATATTAGACTTTTCGCTGATGATACCACTATATTTGTTGCTACAGATGATTTATGTGAGGCACACGGTATGTTAATGCGAGACTTATCAAAAATTGAAGCGTGGGCCAAAAAGTGGTTTTTAGACTTTAATGCAACTAAGACTAATGTCATGAACATTACGAATAAGCTCAACCTCGATCCTACGCAACTCAGTATGGGTGGAAATAGTCTTGCAAACGTATCAGAGCACAAACACTTGGGTCTTAATATTGACTCCAAGCTTTCTTGGTCCCCGCATATCAATGAAATATACAGCAAATCTATGAGAAGAGTTGATATTCTGTCTAGACTCAGTTTCAGACTTAGTCGTGGAACACTTGAAACAATGTATTTTTCTTTCATCAGACCTGTACTCGAATATGCATGTGTTGTATGGGCCGGGTGTTCTCAGTATGAGTCTGACAAACTAGAATCGGTACAGATAAGGGCTGGACGCATTGTAAGTGGTGCAATCAAATGCGCAAGCCGCACTCAGGTGTACAAAGAGTTGGGTTGGGAAACCTTGTCACAAAGGAGGGACAGATTTAAACTCATTCTGTTTCACAAATTTTTTTATAACCAGGCACCTTCCTATGTGTGTAGCTTACTTCCTATGTCCGTGCCCGACCGCACTCAATATGGTTTACGTAGTGCTAGCCCACTTAATATTACGCAAATAAATACAAGGTTGTCAACATTTTACAAATCATTTCTACCTAGCGCAATACGAATGTGGAACGAATTACCAGTCTCTTTACGCAGCTTGCACGACCCAAAAGCGTTTAAAGTAGCAATTTTAAATATTCATAAAACGGTGTCCGGGAATGCAACTGATAACCGCAAATTGTATTACTTTGGAAACAGAAGAGTCAATGTATTGCACGCGCGTATTCGCATGAACTGTAGCGCACTGAACTCTCACTTGTTTAACATGAATCTCGTAGACAGCCCGAGTTGTCGCTGCGGAGCCGAGAACGAGGACTGCGTTCATTTTTTCCTCGGGTGCCCACTCTATACGAACTTTAGAGATATTTTATTTCGCAAAATCCATGTTCTATCCTCAGTGTCAATTGGCATCATTCTTTATGGTAATCCGTCTCTATCAATGGACGATAACCGTTGTATATTTCAAGCAGTTCACGACTTCATTGTAGCCTCCAAACGTTTCCCTTAAATATCACGTATCTTAATGTTATGCCTGAATGTATTAATTATCTAATTTCTACTACATTGTGGTTTACGCAACTGTTATGTATATATGTATGTATGAGCAATTGATTCAAGTTCAGCAAGAGGAATTCACATAGGCAGTGTGCCTGTTTTCCAATTGCCAATAAAATATGTTTAAACTAACTCAAGCAATATGTTAATGAGCGAAAGGATCACGTGATAGGTGTGGGCCTATAAAAGGCCGAGTTCAGCTGCAGAACAGGCAGAGTGATAACGACCTCTGACCACCGCACATCTCAGCCCTCTAGGTGAGTGGCAGCAAGGGTAACATGACCGGTGGCCTAATATATTAAGCCGTGATAACGATCGGCCCAGTTCTTCTGGTCTTTCATAATTTAAAACCATCGATATTGATAACCAAGCGTCTCAAGCGCCTCAAGCGCCTCGAGCGTCTCAAGCGCCTCAAGCGCCTCGAGCGTCTCAAGCGCCTCAAGCGTCTCAAGCGCCTCAAGCGTCTCGAGCGTCTCGAGTGTCTCAAGCGTCTCAAGCGCTTCAAGCGTCTCGAGCGTCTCAAGCGTCTCAAGCGTCTTAAGCGTCTGGAGCGCCTCGAGCGTCTCAAACGCCTCGAGCGTCTCAAGCGCCTCGAGCGTCTGAAGCGTTTCAAGCGCCTCAAGCGTCTCAAACGCCTCAAGCGTCTCAAGCGTCTCAAGCGCCTCAAGCGTCTCAAGCGCCTCAAGCGTCTCGAGTGCTTCAAGCGTCTCGAGCGCCTCAAGCGCCTCAAGCGTCTCAAGCGCCTCAAGCGTCTCAAGCGTCTCAGGCGCTTCAAGCGTCTCGAGCGCCTCAAGCGCCTCAAGCGTCTCAAGCGTCTCAAGCGTCTCGAGCGCCTCGAGCGTCTCAAGCGCCTCGAGCGTCTCAAACGCCTCGAGCGTCTCAAGCGCCTCGAGCGTCTCAAGCGTTTCAAGCGCCTCAAGCGTCTCAAGCGTCTCAAACGCCTCAAGCGCCTCAAGCGTCTCAAGCGTCTCAAGCGCCTCAAGCGTCTCAAGCGCCTCAAGCGCCTCGAGCGTCTCAAGCGTCTCAAGCGTCTCAAGCGCCTCAAGTCTCAAGCGCCTCAAGCGTCTCAAGCGCCTCAAGCGTCTCAAGCGTCTTAAACGCCTCAAGCGTCTCGAGCGTCTCGAGCGTCTCAAGCGCCTCAAGTGTCTCAAGCGCCTCGAGCGTCTCAAGCGCCTCAAGAGTCTCAAGCGCCTCAAGCGTCTCAAGCGCCTCAAGCGCCTCACGCGTCTCAAACACCGTTTAATCGATATATAATAAGGACTCGAGTGGCAAGCGCCTCAAGTGGCGTTACTCTCAAGCGGCGGCTAATTGGTAGCCTAGCCGATATAAGTAGCAATGGAACTAGGAGTTAAATAAAACTTTGGTTAACTGTTGCAATCCTGTCGTTCTCGATCCTGTCGATTCTGTCGTGCTCGAGCTACGAGCTTCTGCTACACCACACACACCACAGTGACAAACAAAGCTAACTCGTACTTTCTATAGCGCCCGGCCGTTACAATATAGCCTTACAGGCTGAAAGTGCCGTTAGGCCCGTTAAGTTTTTCGAACCTTTGTCCAAGTGAACAATGTTTAGGAATATAGTGTTAAAGGCTGGCTAGTGCAAATATTGGGCCTGTACATAACATTAACATTAACATGTCCGCGTTTACATGTACTTGTAATTACCCCTGGAGATGCACTACTGAGGCCTGCACAGCCATCAGCACAGGTGTGTGAGTATCACCTAGATAAGGAATATTTAAGGCCTTTAGTCAAGTTTTTAATTTGACAGCACAAGCAACAACTGAACAAGTGACATGGCCAACGAACAAGCACCAAAGACAAATCTTATGCTTAGACCACCAGACCATCTACGTCTTGGAGGTGATAATGAAGCTAAGCAGTGGAAAGAGTGGAGAGAAGAATTGGAACTATATGTGAAACTGAGCATGAAGAATGAAAATGATGAAACAAAAATACAGCTATTCAAATATTTGATTGGAAATGAAGCAAGAGAAATATATCAAACACTACGCTTTCAAGGAGAAGAAGACACAAAAACATTGGAAAATGTAATAGAGGCATATGAAGAACATTTCACACCAAAGAAGTCTGAGACTGTGGAACGTTACAAGTTCTTCACAAGGAATCAAGAAAGCGGAGAGATATGGATTAGATAATTCACAGAATTGAAGAAATTAGCATCAACATGTAACTTTGGAGAGTTGTGTGATTCGCTAATTCGCGATAGAATCATATGTGGAATATATGATCATGCACTGAAGGAAAGACTGTTGCGAGAAATAAATTTGACATTGGATAAATGCATCGCCACTTGTCGAGCAACAGAATTATCGAGGGAACAAAGCAAAACCATTGAAGTACATCATCAGATACATTCTGTCAGAAAGAAGGAATACTTTCAGCGAAAACAAGAGAAGAGACCATTGATGAAATGTCGCTTTTGTGGACAAAGTCATGTCTTCAAGAAGGAAAGGAATTGTGCCCAGCATATGGATCCAAATGTAATAAATGCCACAAGGAAAATCACTTTGCAGTTGTCTGCAGAACAAGAATGCAACGTGGAAAACGAGATGTAAAATTCGTCGAGACCAGTGATGACGAGGAATATTATGAAATCCAATACATAGACCTTGTCCCAACAATCCATAACATTGAAGACAAGGACAGACGAACAAAACAACTGTATGCTAACATACAGGTGGAAGGAAGAAATGTACACTTCCAGTTGGACAGCGGCGCAACTTGTAATATTATGCCGTTACACCTTGTGGACCAAGAGAAGATTGACATAAAACAAACAACGCAACAACTCAGGATGTACAACAAATCAATAATGAAACCTGCAGGATGCACTAAAATGAAAATGGTGAATCCGAGAAATGGAAAGAAATACAAAGCAGAGTTTGTCGTAATTGACAGCAATCAAATCGTTCCTATTCTTGGCAATTGTGCAATTCAACAAATGGACTTGATTAAGGTCAACTACGAAAACATCTTGACTTTAACAGATGAATCAATTACCATAGAACAATTGAAGTATGATTACCCGGAAGTGTTCAAAGGAACAGGAAAACTGGAAGGGAAATATCACATTGAAGTTGATGAGACTATCAAACCTGTAATACACCCTCCCAGGAAAGTGCCAATAGCATTGAAAAATAGGCTAAAAGAAGAACTAGATGATCTTGTGGAGAAAGATATCATCGCCCCTGTCATCAAGCCTACACCATGGTATCATCGCCCCTGTCATCAAGCCTACACCATGGTATCATTGCCCCTGTCATCAAGCCTACACCATGGTATCATCGCCCCTGTCATCAAGCCTACACCTTGGGTTTCAAGTCTGATTGCTGTGGACAAACCAAACAAATTGAGAGTTTGTATAGACCCAAGGGACTTAAATCGGGCGATCAAGAGAAGTCACTATCCTTTGCCAATCATTGAAGATATACTACCAGATCTAGGCAAAGCAAAGGCGTTCAGTGTTTTGGATGCAAAGAATGGATTTTGGCATGTAGAGCTGGATGAAGAGAGCTCATATTTGACAACATTCAACACACCACGTGGACGATACCGTTGGCTCAGGATGCCGATGGGTATTAACTCTGCGCCAGAAGAATATCAGAGGAGACAAGATCATGCTTTGGAAGGACTGCAGAATGTAAAATGTGTTGCTGACGACATCCTTGTGTATGATATAGGAGATGATCATGCAGAAGCATTAAAGGATCATAATGCAAACCTTCACAAGTTGATGCAAAGATGTAAAGAAAAGGACTTAAAATTGAATCCAGAAAAGTGAAGTTATCACTGATAGAAGTGACATTCATTGGACATCGTATCACTTCAGAAGGATTAAGACCTGATCCACGTAAAGTGACAGCAATAAATGAAATGCCCATTCCAGAGAATGTGGAAGGTGTCCGGAGATTTGTGGGAATGATCACTTACCTTAGCAAATTCATCCCGAAACTGAGTGAAATGTGTGAACCGCTGAGAGTCCTCACCAAGAAAGATGTAGACTGGCATTGGAATCAGCACCACGAAGAGACAGTAGAAGCAATCAAGAAAGAACTTGCTAAAGAAACAGTGTTGAAGTACTTTGACAGCACAAAAGAACTTACCTTGCAATGTGACGCATTTCAATATGGACTTGGTTCAGTTCGCATGCAAGATGGAGAACCAATAGCATATGCAAGCAGAAGCCTCAGTGAAACGGAACGACACTACGCACAAATAGAAAAAGAACTACTGGCGGCAGTGTTTGGATTAGAAAGATTTCATAAATATACATATGGAAGGAAAGTCAATGTTCAGTCGGATCACAAACTTTTGGAAATAATCTTAAAGAAGTCTTTGGTTTCAGCACCAAAGAGACTCCAACGGATGATGATGAGACTCCAACTGTATAATATTGACTTGTCATACAAACCTGGCAAACAGATGTACCTTGCGGATACTCTGAGTCGAGCCCCAGTGAAGGAAAGTGAGAAATCAAGCATCGAAACTCAGTTTGAAAATGTGAATATGCTAGAACACTTACCTATATCTGATTCCAGGCTGAAAGAGATCCAATGTTGTATGCAACAGGACCCTACCATGCAATTGCTTAAAACCACAATCATGGAAGGATGGACAGATAGCGTACCAGACGATTTACATGCATACAAATCGTTTAAAACAGATCTGATGGTGCAGGATGGAATCAAAGAGGTAGCAAAGTAGTAATACCTAAGCAACTACGAAAGGACCTGATACATTCTCTGCATTCATCTCATGTCGGAATACAAGGATGCTTGAGGAGAGCACGTGACGCCATTTATTGGCCAGGCATGAGCGCAGAGATCAGGGATCAAATCAGCAGATGTGATGTTTGCAGGACATTTGAAACAAAACAACAAAAGGAAACACTGAGATCTCATGATACCATCGACAGGCCTTGGGCTAAGGTTGCTACAGATGTGTTTACTTTTGATGATAACCAATATTTGATCACTCTGGATTATTAATCAAACTTCTGGGAAATTGATTATCTCATGGACACAAAATCAGCTACTATTATGCAGAAGCTGAAGGGACAATTTGCACGCCATGGTATCCCAGACCAAGTTATCTCAGATAATGGACCGCAATATGCCTCATCAGAGTTTAGTAGGTTTGCACAAACCTGGGAATTTGAACATCTAACATCATCTCCAGGTTATCCTCAGAGTAAGGGAAAGGCAGAACAAGCTGTGAAAACCGCGAAAAACCTTCTACGAAAGGCTAAGTATTCGAAATCAGACCCATATTTGGCAATTCTGGATCTCAGGAATACACCCACACAGGACATGGATTCAAGCCCCGTACAAAGACTTATGAGTCGTAGAACTAAAACACTTCTACCCACTCAAAACTCTCTGTTACAGCCAAAGGTCATCGAACATGTCCAGGATAAACAAAGGATTATCAAAAACAGACAAGCACAATACTATAATCAGCAAGCCAGAGATCTGCCACCTTTGAAAGAAGGAGATGTTGTGAAGATACAGCCTCTCACAGGAGAAAGACAATGGCAAAGGGCCGTTGTCACTCAGCCAAAGGACAACCGGTCCTACAACGTGTTGACAGACCATCATCGTATATTACGACGTAACAGAAGACACTGAGCTACCAATGAAGAGCCTACAACACAGATGCCACGAGACAACAGGTGGGACACCCCTCCAGTCGACATTCCACCTCCAGCACCTCGTGCATCCGCAATCGACATCCCACCAAGTGTAATTATTGCAACGCCGGCTGTGGAGATAACTTCCACTGCCACAGAACAATCACCTACATCTGATGACGAGCCATCGATGATGATCAGTGATTCACCCAAGCCAGAGTTGAGGAGGAGCTCAAGGAAAAGGGCTACTCCTAGCTATCTGAAAGACTATGTTGAATAACTGAATGATGTTGGTAATGAAAGGTGTATAAGTGTTCATGTCGATTTGCTCGAAGACTTTATTAAGAGACATAAAGTAGTTTTTTGAGTAAAGTATGATATGATTAACATATGTATATTAGCTAAATCTGCTCAAGTAATTTAAGCGATAAATCATATGATTACTTTAAGTTTTCTTAAAAAGAAGGTAGATGTAACATGATATGTGGCGCCGCCTAACGAGAGATTGACAACGCGCCATCTAGCACGAGATTGAAAGTAATGTCATGTCATGTGATAGCTGTTGTGATGCCGGACTGAGACTGAGAAGCCGGAAGAATAAATAAGAGAATAGTAAAACTGTCTTGGTTCTCAACACAAAACAAGCTCCAGTCCTATGGCTGTAAGACGGGCAAAAATCTGACAGGGCCCGTCTACAGCCACAGAGCCAACCAAGTATTTTACCCCTGAACGCATTGGGTTGCCGTCTAACCGCATCTCTGTGAAACAAACTAAGCAACACTCACCGCAAAATCCAGTATTTTTTAACTCCATAGATGTTATATTACTGGGTAGCACCGTTGATATCTTTCAACAGACCCGATGTTCCATTACATGCGCAACTGCTGGCGTCGCGCGCAGAGCTAGAGCGAATATTTGTCAACAATCACACGTGGACCGGCAACTCAGCCACCTTCCGCATATGGAGTGCATTTGACATTTCAACAGTGCGCAATTAGTACTCCCTTTACTGGCGGATCCAAGGGGGTGGGGGGGTGGGCGAGCCAAGTACTGTTAAATTCGGATTTTGTAGGAAAAAAAAACTTAAAAAAAAAAACTAAAATGTTGGTACACGGGTTCTGGCGCCCCCCCCCCCCCCACCCCTTTCACAACTTTCTGGATCCGCCACTCCACTTTCATGTATATATTGTGGCATTGTTCACATGTTAGGACCCCCCTTCCCCTCAAAATTAAAATTGGATGCAGATCGACGCAGCTCAACAACTGACAGGGAGATCTCAAAATGTGTGACGGATGGGGCGGAGGGACAATGTGCGTTAATTTGAACTTAATTTGTGGGGGGGGGGGCAGGTGTCCCCACTGCCCGCTGCTTCTGGTGGCCCGCCCCCATCCCCAATAAAATATGATGTATGTTGGAATATGGGGGTGTATATACTAGTTAAAGAACGAGCTGGAGTGCATTCGCCAAATTAAAGCACGAGACGCGATAGCGTCGAGTGGTTTATTTGGGGAATGCACGACAGCGAGTTCTTTAACGTACTTATAAATTTTGTATAACAAGGCATTAAATTTGCTCTCGTTTGGACACACGAAATTGACTATTGTGTCAATTGCACTGCTCGACTAAGACGTAAGCACACATTATGGAAACAACAGTTCGTCCTTTTGAAGCCCCAGGGGGGAGGGTAGGGTGGGCAGGCGTGGAGGAAGTAGACATTTTGGAAATCTTGTTTTCTAAATTATCTCACAAGGGTTCAGTCATTGCTTCTAACTTTCCTGAAAACATCGCCCCTGAAAAACGATATGACGGATCTAATGAGGAATGTATGCAAACGATAACTGTAAAACATCAGCCAGCTCGCCTCCGCTCAGCTCAGCTCGACTGATTACACCGTGACACTTAGCGGAGTCCATATTAACAACTGTTCTTTATCAAGATAATGCACACTTTTTCTGTTCATTATTAAAATAAAGCACCGTTTTGCCGTTCTTTATTTAAATAACGCACACTTACGTACACGGCTAGGTCTGCTTTCCGATGCATTCTTCTAGATAATGAACACTTAAGACAAAGGCGTGACGTCATACAATTTTTTAAAGCCTGCTAAACATGTAAATGGCACACAGAAACATGACCCTGTGCTTGCGGATACCAGGACACATTGCTTGTGAATGAGTCATAGATACATCAGTATGGAAACTACCACCGTGTCTCATTATTGATTACCTAGTAATCTTGACCATTGGGTCCATGCATAAACATTATCCACACATGACATAGTTATGAAGGTATAATGGAAGAGGTCACTGTATAGTTGGGTGTAAACGGTCAACAGTTGATGCGCACACAGATATGGCAGGCGTACATATAAGGAGCATACATGTGGTATTGATGTGTACATTATATAATCCAGTGCTATGAATGCTCCATCACAGTGGTGTGTGGTGGGTCGCCACGCCTCAGCTGTGACAAGGGCACCAGCTGTGACACGGGCACCAGCTGTGCAACAGGTCGATATGCCGCGGCGTAACACGATCCAACCATTAGAGCGCGTAAAGGACAGCGTTATGAGGACACTTCACGGCATCAAAGGTGAGTAAGGTCGATCCGTCATTCTACCATCTCTGCTCACACCATGCTCTACGTCATTCCCAAGAGACATTGTACCATGTTAGCGCTCTACGTCATTCCCAAGAGACATTGTACCATGTTAGCGCTCTACGTCATTCCCAGGAGACATTGTACCATGTTAGCGCTCTACGTCATTCCCAGGGGACATTGTACCATGTTAGCGCTCTACGTCATTCCCAGGGGACATTGTACCATGTTAGCGCTCTACGTCATTCCCAGGGGACATTGTACCATGTTAGCGCTCTACGTCATTCCCAGGGGACATTGTACCATGTTAGCGCTCTACGTCATTCCCAGAAAACATTGAACCATGTTAGGGCTCTGCGTCATTCCAAAGGGACACTGCACCATGTTAGTGCTCTAAGTCATTCCCAGGGGACATTGTACCATGTTAGCGCTCTACGTCATTCCAAAGGAACATTGTACCATGTTAGCGCTCTACGTCATTCCCAGGGGACATTCTACCATGTTAGCGCTCTACGTCATTCCAAAGGGACATTGTACCATGTTAAAGCTCTACGTCAATCCCAGGGGACATTGTACCATGTTAGCGCTCTACGTCATTCCAAAGGGACATTGCACCATGTTAGGGCTCTACGTCATTCCAAAGGGACAGTGTACCATGTTGGGGCTCTACGTCATTCCAAAGGGACATTGTACCATGTTAAAGCTCTACGTCATTCCCAGGGGACATTCTACCATGATAGCGCTCTACGTCATTCCAAAGGGATATTGCACCATGTTAGGGCTCTACGTCATTCCAAAGGGACATTGTACCATGTTAGGGCTCTACGTCATTCCCAAGGGACATTGTACCATGTTAGCGCTCTACGTCATTCCAAAGGGACATTGTACCATGTTAGGGCTCTACGTCATTCCCAGGGGACATTGCACCATGTTAGCGCTCTACGTCATTCCCAGGGGACATTGTACCATGGTAGGGCTCTACGTCATTCCCAGGGGACATTGTACCATGTTGGCGCTCTACGTCATTCCCAGGGGACATTGGACCATGTTAGCGCTCCACGTCATTCCCAGGGGACATTGTACCATGGTAGTGCTCTACGTCATTCCCAGGGGACATTGTACCATGTTAGCGCTCTACGTCATTCCCAAGGGGACATTGTACCATGTTAGCGCTCTACGTCATTCCCAGGGGACATTGTACCATGTTAGCGCTCTACGTCATTCCCAGGAGACATTGTACCATGTTAGGGCTCTACGTCATTCCCAGGGGACATTATACCATGTTAGCTCTCTACGTCATTCCCAGGGGACATTGTACCATGTTAGCGCTCTACGTCATTCCCAGGGGACATTGTACCATGTTAGCGCTCTACGTCATTCCCAAGAGACATTGTACCATGTTAGCGCTCTACGTCATTCCCAGGGGACATTGTACCATGTTAGCGCTCTACATCATTCCCAGGAGACATTGTACCATGTTAGGGCTCCACGTCATTCCCAGGGGACATTGTACCATGTTAGCTCTCTACGTCATTCCCAGGGGAGATTGTACCACGGTAGGGCTCTACGTCATTCCCAGGGGACATTATACCATGTTAGCGCTCCACGTTATTCCCAGGGGACATTGTACCATGTTAGCGCTCTACGTCATTCCCAGGGGACATTGTACCATGTGAGCGCTCTACGTCATTCCCAAGGGACATTGTACCATGTTAGCGCTCTACCTCATTCCCAGGGGACATTGTACCATGTTAGCGCTCTACCTCATTCCCAGGGGACATTGTACCATGTGAGCGCTCTACGTCATTCCCAGGGGACATTGTACCATGTTAGCGCTCTACGTCATTCCCAGGGGACATTGTATCATGTTAGGGCTCTACGTCATTCCCAAGGGACATTGCACCATGTTAGCGCTCTACGTCATTCCCAGGGGACATTGTACCATGTTAGCGCTCTACGTCATTCCCAGGGGACATTGTATCATGTTAGGGCTCTACGTCATTCCCAAGGGACATTGCACCATGTTAGCGCTCTACGTCATTCCCAGGAGACATTGTACCATGTTAGCGCTCTACGTCATTCCCAGGGGACATTGTACCATGTTAGCGCTCTACGTCATTCCCAGGAGACATTGTACCATGTTAGGGCTCTACGTCATTCCCAGGGGACATTGTACCATGTTAGCGCTCTAAATCATTCCCAGGGGACATTGCACCATGTTAGCGCTCTACGTCATTCCCAGGGGACATTGTACCATGTTAGAGCTCTACGTCATTCCAAAGGGACATTGCACCATGTTAGCGCTCTACGTCATTCGCAGGGGACATTGTACCATGTTAGCGCTCTACGTCATTCCCAGGAGACATTGTACCATGTTAGCGCTCTACGTCATTCCAAAGGGACATTGTACCATGTTAGGGCTCTACGTCATTCCCAGGGGACATTGTACCATGTTAGTGCTCTACGTCATTCCAAAGGGACATTGTACCATGTTAGCGCTCTACGTCATTCCCAGGGGACATTGTACCATGTTAGCGCTCTACGTTATTCCCAGGGGACATTGTACCATGTTAGCGCTCTACGTCATTCCCAGGGGACATTGTACCATGTTAGCGCTCTACGTCCTTCCCAGGAGACATTGTACCATGTTAGGGCTCTACGTCATTCCAAAGGGACATTGTACCATGTTAGCGCTCTACGTCATTCCAAAGGGACATTGTACCATGTTAGCGCTCTACGTCATTCCCAGGGGACATTGTACCATGTTAGCGCTCTACGTTATTCCCAGGGGACATTGTACCATGTTAGCGCTCTACGTCATTCCCAGGAGACATTGTACCATGTTAGGGCTCTACGTCATTCCAAAGGGACATTGTACCATGTTAGCGCTCTACGTCATTCCCAGGGGACATTGTACCATGTTAGGGCTCTACGTCATTCCCAAGAGACATTGTACCATGTTAGCGCTCTACGTCATTCCCAGGGGACATTGTACCATGTTAGCGCTCTACGTTATTCCCAGGGGACATTGTACCATGTTAGCGCTCTACGTCATTCCCAGGAGACATTGTACCATGTTAGCGCTCTATGTCATTCCCAGGGGACATTGTACCATGTTAGGGCTCTACGTCATTCCCAAGAGACATTGTACCATGTTAGGGCTCTACGTCATTCCCAAGAGACATTGTACCATGTTAGTGCTCTACGTCATTCCCAAGAGACATTTTACCATGTTAGCGCTCTACGTCATTCCCAGGAGACATTGTACCATGTTAGCGCTCTACGTCATTCCCAGGAGACATTGTACCATGTTAGCGCTCTACGTCATTCCCAGGGGACATTGTACCATGTTAGCGCTCTACGTCATTCCCAGGGAACATTTTACCATGTTGGGGCTCTACGTCATTCCCAGGGGACATTGTACCATGTTAGCGCTCTACGTCATTCCCAGGGAACGTTGTACCATGTTAGCGCTCTACGTCATTCCCAGGGGACATTGTACCATGTTAGCGCTGTACGTCATTCCCAGGGGACATTGTACCATGTTAGCGCTGTACGTCATTCCCAGGGGACATTGTACCATGTTAGCGCTCTACGTCATTCCCAAGAGACATTGTACCATGTTAGCGCTCTACGTCATTCCAAAGGGACATTGCACCATGTTAGCGCTCTACGTCATTCCCAGGGGACATTGTACCATGTTAGCGCTCTACGTCATTCCAAAGGGACATTGTACCATGTTAGCGCTCTACGTCATTCCCAGGGGACATTGTACCATGTTAGCGCTCTACGTCATTCCCAAGAGACATTGTTCCATGTTAGGGCTCTACGTCATTCTAAAGGGACATTGTACCATGTTAGCGCTCTACGTTATTCCCAGGGAACATTGTACCATGTTAGCGCTCTACGTCATTCCCAGGGGACATTGTACCATGTTAGCGCTCTACGTCATTCCCAGGGGACATTGTACCATGTTAGCGCTCTACGTTATTCCCAGGGGACATTGTACCATGTTAGCGCTCCACGTCATTCCCAGGGGACATTGTACCATGTTAGCGCTCTACGTCATTCCCAGGGGACATTGTACCATGTTAGCGCTCTACGTTATTCCCAGGGGACATTTTACCATGTTAGCGCTCTACGTCATTCCCAGGGGACATTGTACCATGTGAGCGCTCTACGTCATTCCCAGGGGACATTGCACCATGTTAGCGCTCTACGTCATTCCCAGGGGACATTGTACCATGTTAGCGCTCTACGTCATTCCCAGGGGACATTGTACCATGTTAGCGCTCTACGTCATTCCCAGGGAACATTGTACCATGTTAGCGCTCTGCGTCATTCCCAGGGGACATTGTACCATGTTAGCGCTCTACGTCATTCCCAGGGGACATTGTACCATGTTAGCACTCTACGTCATTCCCACGAGACATTGTACCATGTTAGCGCTCTACGTCATTCCCAGGGAACATTGTACCATGTTAGCGCTCTGCGTCATTCCCAGGGGACATTGTACCATGTTAGCGCTCTAAGTCATTCCCAGGGGACATTGTACCATGTTAGCACTCTACGTCATTCCCAGGAGACATTGTACCATGTTAGCACTCTACGTCATTCCCAGGAGACATTGTACCATGTTAGCTCTCTACGTCATTCCCAGGGAACATTGTACCATGTTAGCGCTCTGCGTCATTCCCAGGGGACATTGTACCATGTTAGCGCTCTAAGTCATTCCCAGGGGACATTGTACCATGTTAGCGCTCTACGTCATTCCCAGGGAACATTGTACCATGTTAGCGCTCTGCGTCATTCCCAGGGAACATTGTACCATGTTAGCGCTCTGCGTCATTCCCAGGGGACATTGTACCATGTTAGCGCTCTAAGTCATTCCCAGGGGACATTGTACCATGTTAGCGCTTTAGATCAATGAAGGTTAATCGAACCACACTATGCACCGAATATAAATTCGAGATTTTGTTGGCTGCATGTGTAGTATAGATAGTATAGGTAAATACAATCCAGATTAGTGATAAACAGACTGGTTGCCACTGGTTCACAAAAACCTGCAGGTCATCCAAGCACTACAGGTGTGCTCGTCTCTCATAGAACCTTGGATATCTGAAAATAACATGATACAAACGTCATGAACAATTAGTCGTCCTTGCCATACGCCATTGCCAAAAGGCCTTCGACATAACTACACATTGATGGATACAAGCATTGAGAAACTTCTAGTATCACAATCGCCATTAAAAATATGACAGCCCAATAAACAAATTACTAGGCAGAGCGAAATCGTGATGGCGGGAGAAATTATTACTCAAGTTAATACTATAAAATTCCTAGGAGTTCCACTTAACTCTAGTTTACTTTAGAAAAACCATGTACACTATATAAAGGGCAAAATAGCTAGGGGGTTAGGAATCCTTACAAAGGCCAGAAAGGCGTTTAAACGTGAGACCTTACGTATGTTATACTATAGTTTTATATTGTTATCTCTCGTATGTTATCAAATTATGAGGAGCTGCATTTGAATCCTATGTTAAGCCAATTAACGGGGTGTGCAGGCAGCGGTGTGTACAGAGGGTGGTGGGACGGGGTGTGCAGGGGGCGGTGTGTACAGAGGGTGGTGGGACGGGGTGTGCAGGGGGTGGTGTGTACAGAGGGTGGGGGGACGGGGTGTGCAGGCAGCGGTGTGTACAGAGGGTGGTGGGACGGGGTGTGCAGGGGGCGGTGTGTACAGAGGGTGGGGGGACGGGGTGTGCAGGGGGTGGTGTGTACAGAGGGTGGTGGGACGGGGTGTGCAGGGGGTGGTGTGTACAGAGGGTGGGGGGACGGGGTGTGCAGGCAGCGGTGTGTACAGAGGGTGGTGGGACGGGGTGTGCAGGGGGCGGTGTGTACAGAGGGTGGGGGGACGGGGTGTGCAGGGGGTGGTGTGTACAGAGGGTGGTGGGACATGGTGTGCAGGGGGTGGTGTGTACAGATGTTGGAGGAACGGGGTGTGCAGGGGGTGGTGTGTACAGAACGTGGGGGGACGGGGTGTGCAGGCAGCGGTGTGTACAGAGGGTGGTGGGACGGGGTGTGCAGGGGGTGGTGTGTACAGAGGGTGGGGGGACGGGGTGTGCAGGCAGCGGTGTGTACAGAGGGTGGTGGGACGGGGTGTGCAGGGGGTGGTGTGTACAGAGGGTGGTGGGACGGGGTGTGCAGGGGGTGGTGTGTACAGAGGATGGGGGGACCGGGTATGCAGGGGGTGGTGTGTACAGTGGGTGGTGGGACGGGGTGTGCAGGGGGTGGCGTGTACAGAGGGTGGTGGGACGGGGTGTGCAGGGGGCGGTGTGTACAGAGGGTGGTGGGACGGGGTGTGCAGGGGGCGGTGTGTACAGAGGGTGGTGGGACGGGGTGTGCAGGGGGCGGTGTGTACAGTGGGTAGGGGGACGGGGTGTGCAGGGGGCGGTGTGTACAGAGGGTGGTGGGACGGGGTGTGCAGGGGTGGTTTGTACAGTGGGTGGGGGGACGGGGTGTGCAGGCAGCCGCGTGTACAGAGGGTGGGGGGACGGGGTGTGCAGGCAGCGGTGTGTACAGAGGGTGGGGGGACGGGGTGTGCAGGGGGTGGTGTGTACAGTGGGTGGCGGGACGGGGTGTGCAGGGGGTGGTGTGTACAGTGGGTGGGGGGACGGGGTGTGCAGAGGGTGGTGTGTACAGAGGGTGGGGGGACGGGGTGTGCAGGGGGTGGTGTGTACAGGGGGTGGGGGACGGGGTGTGCAGGGGGTGGTGTGTACAGTGGGTGGGGGGACGGGGTGTGCAGGGGGTGGTGTGTACAGTGGGTGGGGGGACGGGGTGTGCAGAGGGTGGTGTGTACAGAGGGTGGGGGGACGGGGTGTGCAGGGGGTGGTGTGTACAGGGGGTGGGGGGACGGGGTGTGCAGGCAGCGGTGTGTAGAGGGTGGTGGACGGGGTGTGCAGGGGGTGGTGTGTACAGAGGGTGGTGGGACGGGGTGTGCAGGAGGTGGTGTGTACAGAGGGTGGTGGGACGGCGACGCTGCGAGTAGCGACTCGTGACAGGTTTACAGGTTGTGGGGAGGGCCTCAAGTCGGCGGCGGACATGTCGTCCAGGTGAGGGTGGAGGGGGAGGGGGGCGTATAGGGCTGGTCGGGGCAGACGTGTCCTCCAGCTGGCGGGGTGTCGGTGACTGTGGTGGGGTATCACGGCCCACGAGGTGGCAGCACACGCGTCCAGCCTGTCAGCATGTCTCAACGGGACGGAGTCGCTGCGGTGAGCGGAGTGGCGGACCCATGACTGACTACCCGCCCCCCAGCCAGGCCAGGCGGTTTCAGGCGATGCAGGGTACAATGTCCCTTCTCTATCTCTACTGGTTACCGGGGAGGCCACACACACAGTTGTTAGCGCAGCATGCACATAACCATTTCCGCGATTGTTAACCACGTCATAGCGGTTACCTATATATAGACAGGCGCATGTCACAGCAACCTGGGGCCAGACCGGAGCAAGGTAAGGCTGCATAAGGCGTTTTGGGGTCATTGCGGCGTATTGGGAGCCACTTTGGACGTCTTGTGTCACTTTTGGTGTCTTGGGAGACACTGTTGGTTTCTTTTCAGCCGGTTTTGACGTCTTCTGAGTCACTTTTGACGTCTTCTGAGTCACTTTTGACGTCTTCAGAGTAACTTTTGAGGTCTTCTGAGTCACTTTTGAACGATTTTGACGTGTTAAACGTTGCCTCAGTGGGCGGTGTGGGTGTTTGTGTCAGGCTGCACTGCCCCACACACGGAGCGCCGTCCTGATCTGACGTGTTGAGCCAGGCCTCAGTGGGCGGTGTGGGTGTTTGTGTCAGGCTGCACTGCCCCACACACGGAGACCCCTGGAGATGTGCTACATACTGGCATCCACTACTTGCCGCGCCTTCAATATGGGCATACACACACGTCCATTCTGTCTGGCATACACACACGTCCATTCTGTCTGGCATACACACACGTCCATTCTGTCTGGCATACACACACGTCCATGCTGTCTGGCATACACACACGTCCATTCTGTCTGGCATACACATACGTCCATGCTGTCTGGCATACACACACGTCCATTCTGTCTGGCATACACATACGTCCATTCTGTCTGGCATACACACACGTCCATTCTGTCTGGCATACACACACGTCCATTCTGTCTGGCATACACACACGTCCATTCTGTCTGGCATACACACACGTCCATTCTGTCTGGCATACACACACGTCCATTCTGTCTGGCATACACACACGTCCATTCTGTCTGGCATACACACACGTCCATGCTGTCTGGCATACACATACGTCCATTCTGTCTGGCATACACACACGTCCATTCTGTCTGGCATACACACACGTCCATTCTGTCTGGCATACACACACGTCCATGCTGTCTGGCATACACACACGTCCATTCTGTCTGGCATACACATACGTCCATGCTGTCTGGCATACACACACGTCCATTCTGTCTGGCATACACACACGTCCATTCTGTCTGGCATACACACACGTCCATTCTGTCTGGCATACACACACGTCCATTCTGTCTGGCATACACACACGTCCATTCTGTCTGGCATACACATACGTCCATTCTGTCTGGCATACACATACGTCCATGCTGTCTGGCATACACACACGTCCATTCTGTCTGGCATACACACACGTCCATTCTGTCTGGCATACACACACGTCCATTCTGTCTGGCATACACATACGTCCATTCTGTCTGGCATACACATACGTCCATGCTGTCTGGCATACACACACGTCCATTCTGTCTGGCATACACACACGTCCATTCTGTCTGGCATACACACACGTCCATTCTGTCTGGCATACACACACGTCCATTCTGTCTGGCATACACACACGTCCATTCTGTCTGGCATACACACACGTCCATTCTGTCTGGCATACACACACGTCCATTCTGTCTGGCATACACATACGTCCATTCTGTCTGGCATACACATACGTCCATGCTGTCTGGCATACACACACGTCCATTCTGTCTGGCATACACACACGTCCATTCTGTCTGGCATACACATACGTCCATGCTGTCTGGCATACACATACGTCCATTCTGTCTGGCATACACATACGTCCATGCTGTCTGGCATACACACACGTCCATTCTGTCTGGCATACACATACGTCCATTCTGTCTGGCATACACATACGTCCATGCTGTCTGGCATACACACACGTCCATTCTGTCTGGCATACACACACGTCCATTCTGTCTGGCATACACACACGTCCATTCTGTCTGGCATACACATACGTCCATTCTGTCTGGCATACACATACGTCCATGCTGTCTGGCATACACACACGTCCATTCTGTCTGGCATACACACACGTCCATTCTGTCTGGCATACACACACGTCCATTCTGTCTGGCATACACATACGTCCATTCTGTCTGGCATACACACACGTCCATTCTGTCTGGCATACACACACGTCCATTCTGTCTGGCATACACACACGTCCATGCTGTCTGGCATACACACACGTCCATTCTGTCTGGCATACACACACGTCCATTCTGTCTGGCATACACATACGTCCATTCTGTCTGGCATGCACACACATCCATTCTGTCTGGCATACACCCACGTCCATTCTGTCTGGCATACACACACGTCCATTCTGTCTGGCATACACACACGTCCATTCTGTCTGGCATACACACACGTCCATTCTGTCTGGCATACACACACATCCATTCTGTCTGGCATACACCCACGTCCATTCTGTCTGGCATACACACACGTCCATTCTGTCTGGCATACACCCACGTCCATTCTGTCTGGCATACACACACGTCCATTCTGTCTGGCATACACACACGTCCATTCTGTCTGGCATACACACACGTCCATGCTGTCTGGCATACACACACGTCCATTCTGTCTGGCATACACCCACGTCCATTCTGTCTGGCATACACACACTTCCATTCTGTCTGGCATACACACACGTCCATTCTGTCTGGCATACACACACGTCCATGCTGTCTGGCATACACACACGTCCATTCTGTCTGGCATACAAACACATCCATTCTGTCTGGCATACACACACGTCCATTCTGTCTGGCATACACACACGTCCATTCTGTCTGGCATACACACACGTCCATTCTGTCTGGCATACACACACGTCCATTCTGTCTGGCATACACACACGTCCATTCTGTCTGGCATACACACACGTCCATTCTGTCTGGCATACACACACGTCCATTCTGTCTGGCATACACACACGTCCATTCTGTCTGGCATACACACACGTCCATGCTGTCTGGCATACACACACGTCCATTCTGTCTGGCATACACCCACGTCCATTCTGTCTGGCATACACACACGTCCATTCTGTCTGGCATACACACACGTCCATTCTGTCTGGCATACACCCACGTCCATTCTGTCTGGCATACACACACGACCATTCTGTCTGGCATACACACACGTCCATTCTGTCTGGCATACACACACGTCCATGCTGTCTGGCATACACACACGTCCATTCTGTCTGGCATACACACACGTCCATTCTGTCTGGCATACACACACGTCCATTCTGTCTGGCATACACCCACGTCCATTCTGTCTGGCATACACACACGTCCATTCTGTCTGGCATACACACACCTTCATTCTGCCTGGCATACACTACTTCATATAGAGGAAAGCTACAACCACTGATGGGTCATCAGAGCTAAATGACGGACATGTCCAGCGTCAGACCTGAACACTGTCTCTAATTTATATGACTGATCTAACGATTTCTATAGGATATCGATCGTTGATGTATTCTATTGTACTGTTGACTACTTTATACTGCATAACATTGCACAGCATAATATTATGCTCTGTTATACAGTTTGTTACCTTATAATGATTGTTATTAAAAGGTTTTTCTGATATATAACACAAATTGTCATTTTTGCTTATAAAACACAAATTACTGTTTTTGTTTATAAAATACATTTATATAATAAAAATTATTATTTGTGCTACTATGCTGATGATTGCCCGCCTCTCCCTCAGTGACGCGGTGAGTGTGGCTGACCGTACCTGGCGTATCCAACATGGCGGCCACCGAGGAGGTCGTGGTCGCCTTCCTCTCCGTCGCCATCTTGGCGCTCGTCAGACTACTCTTTTGGAGAACCCGGTACCATGGCAACCTCCGCCCCTGCATGCAGCTACGCTTCCACAGCCTGGAGGTGACGGTGGGCGTGGAGGTCACCCTCCGGATGCTGGCAGAGCCCGGACAAGAAGTCGTGCGCGCCGTGCTGGGCCGCCACATCCCGGAACACGTGGCCTATGACGTCACACAGACCCCCGACCGCCTCGTGGTGGACTGGGCGTCGCACTCCAAGCTTGTGATCACCCTGAGGCAGGGTCCGGGGGCGGGGTCGGGGGCGGGGCCCGGGGCGGCCACCCAGTACGCCTATGACATCCACTGGGCGGCCCACGACCTGCGCAGTGAGCTGGAGGACGGCTTTGACCTGGTGAGCGGGGGTCACTGGTACGGCCTGGGGCGTGACTTCCGGCAGCCGTGGCCCCTGGGGCGGTGGGACCGGGCGGAGGCGGCCTGTGTGACCGGGGAGCCGGGACCCCTGGGCGGGCTCTACGGCGGCATCCAGGAGAGGCTCTGGATCAGCTCGTCCGGAGTCGCCATCTTTGTGGATCCCGAGGCGCCGCTCTTCGTCAGCGTCAACCACATGGAGGACAAGTTGATCCGACTGAAGGTGAAGGCGAGCGCCCCATACCGTGTGAGTGGCGTGGCCCAGTGCGCGCTGCGCTACACGCTGTACCAGTCACGTGACGTGAAGGCTGCCCTGCACGCGGTGACCCGGGACTCTATAGCCCGCCCCTCCGGGGTGCCGAACGAGGACATCTTCCGCTACCCGGTCTGGTCCACCTGGGCCCAGTACAAGGTCAAGGTCGACCAGGCCAAGGTGCTACAGTACGCCAGCGACATCAAGCGGCACGGATTCAAGGCGTCCCAGGTGGAGATTGACGACGGCTGGACGTCGGCCTACGGTGACTGGGAGTTCTCGCGGGACAAGTTCCCGGATGTGGCGGCCATGATGGCTGAGCTGCGGGCCATGGGGCACCACGTGACGCTCTGGGTCCACCCGTTCGCCAACGTCTGGTCCCACGCCTTCTGGAAGGGCTGGGCGGACGGACTGTGGATCCCATGGGGCGGGCTGCCGGGGCGGGTCTTTGGGGGGGTCCTGGGGCGGGTCCTGGGGCGGGTGCCGGCCCTGGTGTGCTGGTGGAATGGCGTGGGGGCCGTGCTGGACCTATCCAGCGGGCGGGCCGCGGCCTGGCTGGAGGGCCGGCTGCAGGGCCTCAGGCAGCAGTACGGGGTCGACTCCTTCAAGCTGGACGCCGGGGACGCGGTGTACGTGCCCCAGGGAGGGGGGTGCCCGGGGGGCGGGGTCTCCCCCAACGCCTACACCGCCCTGTACTCCGAGCTGGCGCTGAGGACCGACCCCGCTGGGCGGCGCCAGGAGCTGCGCACCGCCCACAGGGGTCAGCACCTGCCACTCTTCTTCCGGCTGCAGGACAAGGACTCGACTTGGGGCGACCTCAACGGCCTGCGCACCGTCATCCCGCACGTGCTCACGCAGGGCCTGCTGGGTTACCCCTTCGTGCTGGCGGACATGATAGGCGGCAACGCGTACGGCCACACGGGGCTGCCGGACCGCGAGCTGTACATCCGCTGGACCCAGCTCACGGCCCTCATGCCGGCCATGCAGTTTTCGGTGCCGCCCTGGCGCTACGACCCCGAGGTGACCGCCATCGCCCTGGCCATGTGCGCCCTGCACGAGGCCCACGCCGACCGCCTGCTGGGGCTGGCCCGCGAGGCGTGTCGGGCCGGCACCCCCATCATCCGGCCGCTGTGGTGGCTGGCCCCCCGGGACGAAGTGGCCCTCACCATCAGCACAGAGTTCCTGGTCGGGGAGGACCTCCTCGTCGCACCCGTCCTCGAGCGCGGCGCCCGGTCACGTGACATCTACCTGCCGCCCGGCACCTGGCGAGACGCGCTGCATAACAACGAACTGGAGGGAGGGCGCTGGCACCGGAACTACCCCGCCGACCTGGACCAGCTGCCCCACTTCACCAGGCTGTGATACAGGGTCAGACCTCTCACCCCGCCCACCTGGAACAGCTGCCCCACTTCACCAGGCTGTGATACAGGGTCAGACCTCTCACCTCGCCGACCTGAAACAGCTGCCCCACTTCACCAGGCTGTGATACAGGGTCAGACCTCTCACCTCGCCGACCTGGACCAGCTGCCCCACTTCACCAGGCTGTGATACAGGGTCAGACCTCTCACCCCGCCGACCTGGACCAGCTGCCCCACTTCACCAGGCTGTGATACAGGGTCAGACCTCTCACCCAGCCGACCTGGACCAGCTGCCCCACTTCACCAGGCTGTGATACAGGGTCAGACCTCTCACCCCACCGACCTGGACCAGCTGCCCCACTTCACCAGGCTGTGATACAGGGTCAGACCTCTCACCCCGCCGACCTGGACCAGCTGCCCCACTTCACCAGGCTGTGATACAGGATCAGACCTCTCACCCCGCCCACCTGGAACAGCTGCCCCACTTCACCAGGCTGTGATACAGGGTCAGACCTCTCACCTCGCCGACCTGGAACAGCTGCCCCACTTCACCAGGCTGTGATACAGGGTCAGACCTCTCACCTCGCCGACCTGGACCAGCTGCCCCACTTCACCAGGCTGTGATACAGGGTCAGACCTCTCACCCCGCCGACCTGGACCAGCTGCCCCACTTCACCAGGCTGTGATACAGGGTCAGACCTCTCACCCCGCCGACCTGGACCAGCTGCCCCACTTCACCAGGCTGTGATACAGGGTCAGACCTCTCACCCCGCCGACCTGGACCAGCTGCCCCACTTCACCAGGCTGTGATACAGGGTCAGACCTCTCACCCCGCCGACCTGGACCAGCTGCCCCACTTCACCAGGCTGTGATACAGGGTCAGACCTCTCACCCCACCGACCTGGACCAGCTGCCCCACTTCACCAGGCTGTGATGCAGTTTTAAAGTTTTAAATTTAAAGTTAGGTTCTAATCCCGCATTATTTGGTATTTGTGTCTCTGACACATGCCCGCTTTAAGCCTCATAGCGTGTGGTCAACATTTCTGATTCTGATTGTTACCAGTACCATATCAATGTCATGTCATTCCATTGACAGCGAGAATAAACAGTTATTTTTATGCCGTGTGGTACTTTTGGCCGGAAGCTGAGTGTCCTGTCCGCACGTTCCTGGGTATACCTGGGTAGTGGGTGGCCTAGTGGGTAGTGCGTTCGGCCATTGTCGAGTGGACTAGCCCGAGCGGCCGGAGCGTGTGTTTTTTTTGCATGTACTTTAATTTAACGAGGTTACCGTTAACGACTACGCACAATATAGGTATAGGTTCAACCTATAGTGGCGAGCGCAAATACTTTCGAATTGAAAAAATTGTACTGCTCTGGACTAAAGGACCGAATTACCGGGGTAGGGGAACATGGGGCAAAATGACCACCTTAACTTTCTTTGTATTTTTTGGAGGATAAGCAGTGCTATAAAAAGAACCAAATTTTGGTAAACTGACAACTACTATTGTGAATAACATAACTTGGATACATGCGACTGACACGAACAAAATTTTTACTAGCACACAAAACCTGTTTTATGTCACAGTGGGTCATTTTGCCCCCCTAATGGGGCAAAATGGTCAGCACATTATTTCAGCATGTTAATGAGTGAACTTAACAGCCTAAGAAGGCAAACTGTTAACTCTCTGGCACAGTTTGACCCAGAAGGATCACACACAGGAATTCCAAAAAAACGTTTACGTCAGCAGAGGCGGATCAGGCGGGGGGGGGGGGAACACCCCCTTCCCCCACTTGTTGCCATTTTTTAGTGCAAAATGTAGGCCATCTGAGGCGCGGAACTCCGCTTTCATGCGAAGTCCTACTGTTGAACAGACCCGGGGCAGGGGCGGATCCAAGGGGGGGGGGGGCGACCCGCTCCCGGCCCCCCTTTTTAGGGCAGAAATGCATATAATTATACCATTTACCGGCCCCCTATCCAGCCTTTCTGGATGCGACCCTGAAACCGCCCCCCCCCGGAAGGATTTAGAGAAGGGGGCGGGGGGGTACAAAATACATTGCTGGGTTTGGGGGGTTCCGGGGTAAAGCCCCTCCTTTTCAACCACCAAAATCCGCTCTATGAACGCACATTTTCAAAGCTCCCCCACCCCCCCCCCCCCCACGATCGCAAGTTTTAAAATATTCGCTCTATATTGGTATCTTCATCATCAATGTCCGCTCTATAGGGGTATCTTTTTCCTCATAAATGTCCGCTCTATATGGGTATCTTTTTCATCATAAATGTCCGCTCTATAGGGGTATCTTTTTCATCACAAATATCATTTATTGTTCAAAGCACGTTCGGCGCCATGGCAACCATCATTTTATGACGCGTGTTTTAGTATTTTGGCGACAGAGCGTTTTCTGCCAATGGCGTGTCAGCATGGAGGAATATTCTTTGTGTCATAAAAAAGGATAACATCGCATTACAAACGTAAGTTTGGTATCATTAAAATGGTCTAGTGTTGCTTTCTCACGCCAGGGATTTTGAGAGTGATCGAGGCAAATTCGCGGAAAATATGGGCCAAAACGTGTGTCTACGGCATTTATGACTGACTTTAGGCCGGTAGGTGGCGTTACGTTTACGCGGACGAGAACCAGTCAGTGAAAAGGTTTGAATAAATTAAAGTATCGCCTCCTGATTGGTTAATCGTGGACATGCCTCCAAAAAGGGCTGCCGCCTGGGTAGGCGGCGAAATCGTTCCTGGCGGTCACTTCTAAATCTTATTGTGAGCTACAGATAGGACGAAAAATTCTGTAATTTGGAGGATAGACAATTGGGTATTGCATCAATCGGTAAAGCAGCATTAGAGGCCAGGCTGGCGGTTCCCTTTAACAGCTCGCTTGCGCTCGCTAATTTGTCGTATAGGTAAACCCTAAAAGGCGAGCGCAACTATTTTCGGATTAAAAAAGTTGTAAACTTACTTTTCTAGAATAGATTAGATCTACTGACTTACCTTGGTACCGGTATATTAGGAAGAATATGGCAAGTGTCGCAGATTTATAGTGCAGCTCATAATAATCGCTAATATATATCCATTCATCATGCATATATAACTCCGCAAGATTGGTCCTCGGAAAGTACAGTCCTATGGTCATTAATAACACGAACTGGCATGCTACACTTCATATGTTAACAATATGATATCAAAGATAATATGAATAGGCATTGCCTAAGTTGCGAGCTCACCCAAATTAAAAAATAATAAAGGCCTAGCTCTTAAAGCTGCTGTATCAACGGCAGCAGCCAGCTGTCCTAATCTTATAGGTTTCTAGACAACTAGACCCAAAACCAACACAGGTATAGTTGGTTTGAGGTTGAGTTAGCTTGGGGTCGAGTTGGCTTGGGGTTGAGTAGGTGATGGGTCGGGCATGTCGTGGGTCGAGTTGACTAGATGCTGTCTTATATCTGCTGTATTAGCTGAAGTAGTTTATATTCTTAAAACTACCTGTACTGAAATATCTTATTTAAGTTATAGAACTGATATTTTTATCTATTTCTTTTAATTAAAAATAAGATGGATGGCTTAGTTGTTTAACGGTAATATTTGGGCTTAAAGTCATATATGCAGAGAAATACAAAAATAAGTAGTTGCTTGAGTCTATAATTAATCATATTAGATCTATTTTATGATAATTAATATCTTATTCATTTTTTATCCTTTTTTCCTTTTGCTAAAATTATATATAGGTTGATGAGATATTTTTAAATCAAGTTTATACCTGGTCAGAGATTTATAGCAATCTATACCTATCTATGTACCAGTTATATGTTCATAAAAAAGCTAAATATGCCCCAATATGGCGAACAAAAATTGATGACAACATGTCCATAAATATTTCTATTTATATTAGAAGGACTTTAATAGATCTATATCATTTCTATAAAAACTATTTTCAGAGGTAACTCCTTCATGAAAAACATATTTTCATTGCCTGTTGTGACCTATCCATGAGAACAGATACTGAACAATTGCTAAATACACCATGAGTAAGCTTCTTGAACACTCACACCATGTCAGAAGTATGTTTTATCATCATCCTTCTTCTTCTACCATTCTAGCAATCTATAACATGTTTTATAGCAGGCTTTATGCGGTTGTGACCTGTCAATGAGAACATATACTAAACTGTTGCTAAATACACCACGAGTAAGTTTCTTGAACACTCACCACATGTCAGAAGTACAATGTATGTTTTATCATCATCCGTCTTCTTCTATCATCCTAGATCTATACAATTTGCTACCAATGTAATATTGGTATCTCTCACAAAAAATGTTTTTAGAAAGTAAACATAAAAAAAGATAAGTAAACTGGGCATATGTTACCAAATTTCCAGTGTATAAGTCACACCCACCGATTTTGGGAAATTATTAGACTTGAGCCATAGATAAGTCGCACCAGTGTATAAATAAAATGAAGTAAACTGACCATATGTTGCCTATTGCCTATTTACCGGTAGACACTTTTACATGCTAAACCCTGTTTATTATGTATACTTGGTATTTCTATTTGAAAGTAATACTGCTTGAGTAGGAGTAGTCCAGACAGTTTTCTGATCCTCAAAATGGTACACATTTGTGTTGCTTATCAATATGAACTACTAAAACCGTTGTTTCAGTAATTGTTGCCTTTTTTATTAAACTTTTAATTCAATAATTGTTGTTTTTTTCTATTAAACTTTAAATCCAATAATTGTTTCCTTTTTTATTAAACTTTTAATTCAATAATTGTTGCCTTTTTTATTAAACTTTTTATTAAATAATTGTTGCCTTTTTTATTAATATTTTAATTATTTGTCAGCAAGGGGATGTTGACAATACAAAGTACAACCATTTTTTGTGTGAATATACTCAAAGCTTGACATTTTAAGAGGGGCTGTTTAGTTTCGGGAAAAGGGATTTCATTCAATATTTGTTAAACTGTTGATATCCTAGCTATATTTTTGCCAGTGATATTTTTAAATTTCATGCCCAAATAGACTGGATATGAAAATATTTGTATGTCCTATATTGTTTTGTGATGGTTATCTAGATCTATATTTGTCTGGCAGGGAAACCAGTTTTTGACATTTGACATGGAAAATGATTGTATTGGGACAATTTTAAACTAAAATGTTGCTTTAAGGGGAATAAAATATATAATTCTGCATTTGATTAAAAATCGTAATAATGGCATTAATTTAAATAAGTTATATAGATTAAAATCATTTGAAAATTAACAAAATTAGCACTGAAAAACAGCTATTTTTTCAAATCATAGATGAGTGATATGGTTGTGAATAAATCTGAATTATCCTGGGGTGTCAAAAGTAGGCAAAATGTGTCAAAAAAAGGAAATAGTAAGTCATGTGAACGATATATAATAAAATATTCTTAAAATATTTACAGTTTTGGTTTAAACTCCTGTTTAATTTTTCTCAATTAAACTCTTCAAATTATATATTTCAGGGGTGGAGGCATTTGAAATATAGGTTTGGAGTCTAGAAACCAGAATTAAATTGTTATATTTAAAAAGACAAAAACTGCAGCTGAAATTTTGATGTCCTAGATATATGTGTCAGAATTAGGCAAAAGGTGTCAAATGTTAGGAAATAGTATAGATCTATGAACAATATATACCGGTAATAAAATATTTACAGTTTTTTTTAAAATCCTATTTAATCTGTCTCAAATAAACTCTTCAAATTAGAGCTATATATATTTCATGGGTGGAGGCATCTAAAATATAGGTTTGGAACCATAATAGAGACCAGAATTAAATTGTTATATTTAAAAAGGCAAAAACTGCAGCTGAAATTTGATGTCATATGGAAAATTTAGTGTTTACCCTACCTACTTTTTAGTTTTACAGTCACAGACAGTGGTTTAAAGCCAAAGGCCCCAATTGGCCCAAAATAACTCGGTATAAACATGATTCCAAAAACATCAAAGTAAAATCTGCATTCCAAATAGCAATAGGCCTATATCTGTCAGGGTAGCCTGAAAGTTCAGAAGCTACAGTCCTGACACTTGTTCTTGGTGAGTGTAGTCACCAAGAACAAGTGTCAGGACTGTAGCGCAGTCACCAAGAACAAGTGTCAGGACTGTAGCGTCTGAACTTTCAGGCTACTGTCAGGGTCACTGACACTGGTGTTGACCACAGCTATGCTTGTTCTTTCAACCAGTCCAGATTGATTTCATCAGACATTCCTGTCTCCCTGACCATATCCATATGATATCTATGGCTAGCCTGAATGTTCAGACGTTACCTGGTTACAGTTTGACAGTCTGATGCTTACTGTTACAGTCACAAGAACAAGTGTCAAGACTGTACCGTCTGAACAATCAGGCTAATCGATGACTATCTGACTTGTTTTAGCTTGGACTAAAACTTTAGTTCAAGATCAAAATTAGCCAAAGCTGTCAAGTTAGATACCAACCTTCAATCTCAACAAAACGTACTGACAAGTAGACGTCAACAAATCAACGACTGAGTCAGTTATTTGTCTAATTTGACCAGGGTTGACAGTGACACGACAGTTTGACAGACCGACGCGAAGACGACACTCGACTTGGTCACTTATCTGACTTAAAAAATTGACAACCAGGGGCTGAAATATTCATGAAAACTGTCATAGCAATCAGTTGAAATAAACAGATGACTTTCAAAAATAATACACACCTCGTCTAAATTTCTTATCACTTAGATCTATGCCAAACAGCAAAAACAAACAAAACTTTGAGTCGAGTTTCGAACGCGTTCGCCAGGGTTCGCATTTGCCGGATGTTAGCATCAATGTCCCAACAGAGAGCGTTCCGCTAGTAGCCGGGAGAAATGGTGAATAAAAATGTAATCAATGTTTTATAGTTTTCATAATCATAATCCTTCAATATTCAGACAAATAAAGCAATAAAATTATAATTTTAGGCGTATATTCTGTTATATAGTCTGGAACTTTCTGAAATGGCTCCTATTATCGCCTTCATTCTCGGCCATGACGCGCGGCCGACGTTTTTTGAATCGCATAGTATGGCAATGTATGGCAAGCCAAACACTTTTTTATTTATTTATTTTTTTTTTTATTTATTTATTTTTTTTTTTTTTTTTCTCTTCGTATACGTTGCCATAATAGCTCGCTAGAGCTCGCTATTAGTACACCAAGATAGGTCATACGGTGATTTCCTTGTAATCGTTTTTCGGTGGCGCCGCCAAGCGGTGAGCGCGTAGTGTTGCACAGAACCGCCGTCGACAGGCATCAACTTCAAGTTTGTTCTGCCATAAATTGCGCGAATTCACGAAAGAAATGTCCAAGAAAGCCTTTTTTGAGATTCCCCTAGGAAAAGGAAAGGTAAGACCGGCTTGTTGCGTTAATTTATCAGTCATTGATATCGTGCATCGTTTATCACCACCACAGTTTCTGATAATTCTCTATTATCGCCCACATCGAAGCGGGCGGCTTATGTGAGCAAACCAAGTCAAAGATCTATCGTTGCCACTATCTATTACTCAACAATTACCAGAAGACAAGCTCTAAGTGCCGGCTAATGCGTAACGAATGTGTAATGAGGTGTCCTAATCGATGTCCTGAGGTTTGAATAAAAATTGGGTGAACTCATATAGTATGATCATGGATCTACTGTCTTGACTCTTGGCCTGGTTGTTAGGCTCCCGGGCTCTGGTTACATACCGGGGGAAAAGCAAGGCTTTGTCTGCATTTCTAGTGAACGCTTTTTTTTAGGTTTATACAGGGTTCCCACAGGAAACACAAAAACAAATTCCCTGATTTTTCCCTGATTTCTCCCTGAGTCATTGAAACTTTCCCTGGGTAATCAAAAACCATGTGACCTTCAACATCGCAATTATTATATGTTTAAAATTCATTTGGAGTAAAGCCAATTGTTTTACTGAGGACGGTCTGAAAATTACTAAAGAACATGTCAAGAGAGACGTCCTTATTCAGGACCTAGATAATGGTGGTCTCAAGATGCTTAACATGATTCACTTTCAAGTTGCGTTTGCATGTAAATTGATGGAAAAAAACAATTCCATCTGGAGCGTTATTCCTTTATATTAATACTCTTACATATGTCTTGGGTTATTAGTGTTTAAAAGTAGTCTCATTTGGCCAGCTAAGGGATGTGGCGAATAAATTCCCATCATTTTATGGAATGAATTGCTTAAGATTGTGGTTGGACAAATGTCTCTGTGACGACAATGTAACGAAAGATACAATTTCCTCATCTGCTCAAATATTATGGAATAATGATTTATTATTATACCAAGGTATGCCACTGTATATGAAGCATTGGATAAAATGTGGAATCATATTTGTTAGTGACATTGATAAGGGATCCGGATCACTTGACTACGTTAAATTATATCAGAAGGTAACCGACCGTCCGCTAACTCATTTCGAGTTAATTGTCGTGCGGGGAGGATTGCGGTCTATTGAAGGAAAGTCAACTTTAATGTTAAGGGATAGTTCAACTGTATTTTTTTCAAATAAGATATTGAGTTCTATATCGAAGAACCAGAATATCAACCAGCTCAGACAAATTCGGAAGCTTGCCTGGTCACTAAGGAAACGCAGTTGTCTTCGCTGCAATGGAAAATACTCCATAACATTTATCTAACTAATAGTCAGCTACACAGAAGGAAAACGTCTCAGTCAAATCTATGTAACGTATGCAACTAGCCAGACACCACCATACATTATTTTTATAAATGCAACTTGGTTAAAGAATAATAGGACGATGTCAAACACAATATAAAAAAAGTTGGTTCATGAGATAATTTGATCGGAGAATGAAATTATGTTAGGTTTTAAAGACAGATCAGTTTTCTTTAATACTTCAGACTTTATTTATTGCAATAGACATATCTTGGTGGTAAAAGAATGTACATGTAAAATTAAACTCGGTCATCGAGAACCTTTAAAGTGTATTTTTGCTAGGGAAATATACATATGCGAACGAATGCACTTGATTTGATGCAGATATTCTAAAACCTGTGCCTGGGGAGGGGGGTGCTGAAAATGTGCTTTCACAGAGCAGGTTTCTGCAAGAAAAATACCCCTTCCGTGCGGATTTTGGCGGTGAAAAGGGGACTTTACCGCGGACCCACCCCCCACCCCGCCCCCCGCTGCCCATAGCAGTGTATTAAGAACCCCCCGCTGGTCTCAGTGTCTCATTTAGCCCTCTTTTTGGATTATTATTAAGGATTATGTGTGTGAGCAACAGTGACCACTTTTCATTGTTTACAGACCGCCAGATCAATTAGAATTCATCAGGGTAAGTCTCATAACTTAGTTCAAGGAGGAATGCGACGTTTTGCTCGGGAACAAACTTTGTACCACACGAATCACCCACAGCAGAGCAATTCGAGGAACATAGTGGGGCTTACTTAGTTGGGACACAGTTATAACCACATCCTTAGAATTCGCAAGACAAAAAAATATGTTTTACTTGTCTCTTACGTCATCTAAAAATATAATTGTCTGCTAACCCTGACAACTGCAATATTTCTGGTTAGAATGCATTTAAATGCAACACACCTCGTACAACACAACAACAAAAGCCAAATTGTATTCTGTGGACATAGCCACAAAAACAAAACAAAAATCTGAAAATGCTCTGAGAAGGTTGCTCAAATCCGTGTGGGCTTCAAGCACAGTCCTTAATTATAGATATGTAAACAATTCTTTATTCAAAAGTCAGGTCTAAATGCAGTGAGAGTCTTAAAGCGTGCACATAAATGATAGCAAGAGAACTTCATACATGCCATTACATAATTATACAAAATCAGGCCCATAACCATTTACCTATTGGGATATTATTAACCATATAAGACAGGGAATTCATAACTTTCTAGATATTAGTAGTGACTGGGATTAAATAGTGGCCAAAATGCAATCTTGGTTTCTGAAATTCCCCGATTTTTCCCTGATTTGGGCCTGAAAATGAAATTCCCTGATTTTTCCCTGCAGGGAATTTATTTTCATCATTTTCCCTGTTTTCCCTGTTTTCCCTGTTTTCCCTGACCTGTGGGAACCCTGTTTATAAGCATTTGCATTTATAATTTTTTTTATTTTTATTATTACCTTTTAGATGCCAGAGATGTCAATGCATGTACTAAAATCTTTGATGATATCTGGAGGGGGGGGGGGGGTTGGGCGGGGGGGGCGCTATGATGTGTGCGACACCTGGATGGGGCGCTATGATGTCTGACAACTGGAGGGAGCGGTATGGCACTTGGAGGGAGAGGTGCGACACCTGGATGGGGCGCTATGATGTGTGTGACGCTAGGGTCACGCATGAGTCACATGGAAAATGGACCTCACAAATCATGAGCAGAACTAATGCCAACAATTCCGTACGTTAAATTACTTGACATAACACATTTCGGATTATGCTGTCTAAACTGTACAATCATTTTCAGAAATGTACTGTTATTTTGAGAAATAGAGATTCAAGGAGATGAAATTCTTCCTTCTATGTTGGTGGATGCGACAGTCGCAACGAATGTCAATCATGAGCAATTAGTGAGCGTTTTCTGAAACAAGTCATTGCCACAATGGAAAATGGAACGTTTTTTATGCGGCATTAAACGTAGGTATAAATGTGTGCATTACGAAATGTGCTGGAAATCGAACCAAAACAGTTACACATTTGTCATGAAATTTAAATCACATGTAAAATTTCACTCACAATACGAACCGACATTTCAGTAATCCAATGACGCATGAAATGAATATTCCATCCACAACTGTCGTGAGTACCAAAAGACGTTACCAATTGAGATTTTCATTTTGCAAAGGACAGTCGACCATGAACAACGCACTCAACGCAATCTTCCGTACTAGTTAAAGGGGGCAGGAAACGTTTTTACAAATTTTGCGTATGGCTGCTAAGACCCATAATGGTTTATTTTATGGGGGACTGATGAATTCGCAAGTAGCGCGTGGGGTCTTCAATCTTTGTGCGTAAGGCTTCATAAATGTATACTGGACATGAATATGTGAACGATATGTGCCGTCTCCATCACATTTTTGTGAAATCTAGAAATCTCTGTCACCACCCCCTGCTTTCGGACGACAGGCCGTGATCGTTAATCCATGGCCCTCCGGTCCGCCCTGCGGCCGGTGGGCCATGTTACAGGGCTAGGTCGAACGCACGGTGTAAACAACTTCTAAATTGCTAAAGCGGAAGTTTGTCGCGCTCTCCATCCAGTGACGTCATACGCAGCGCCACCTATCGAATGGATTTAAGCATACGGAAAAATTGAGCATAGTGCACACTTTAAAATAATTGTTTTAATTAATCTATGCCACATAGCGAGTCATTCGTGACGGAAAACAAGGCTTAAGGGACCTAGGTTGGAAATAAATAAGTTTTTCTAGCTGTTTCTCGTCCCCTTTAACCTGGTAATTAAGTCAGAATGCTCTGAGATCCTCTAGTGGTTGGGGGACACTAAAAACTTAACCGGGTAATTAAGTCAGAATGCACTGAGATCCTCTAGTGGCTGGGGGACACTATAAAACCTTAACTGGGTAATTAAGTCAGAATGCACTGAGATCCTCTAGTGGTTGGGGGACACTATAAAACCTTAACCGGGTAGTTAAGTCAGAATGCACTGAGATCCTCTAGTGGCTGGGGGACACTATAACACCTTAACCGGGTAATTAAGTCAGAATGCACTGAGATCCTCTAGTGGCTGGGGGACACTATAAAACCTTAACCGGGTAATTAAGTCAGAATGCACTGAGCTCCTCTAGTGGTTGGGGGACACTATGAAACCTTAACCGGGTAATTAAGTCAGAATGCACTGAGATCCTCTAGTGGTTGGGGAACACTATAAAACCTTAACCGGGTAATTAAGTAAGAATTCACTGAGATCCTCTAGTGGTTGGGGGACACTATAAAACCTTAACCGGGTAATTAAGTCAGAATGCACTGAGATCCTCTAGTGGTTGGGGGACACTATAAAACCTTAACCGGGTAATTAAGTAAGAATTCACTGAGATCCTCTAGTGGTTGGGGGACACTATAAAACCTTAACCGGGTAATTAAGTCAGAATGCACTGAGATCCTCTAGTGGTTGGGGGACACTATACCACCTTAACCGGGTAATTAAGTCAGAATGCACTGAGATCCTCTAGTGGTTGGGGGACACTATAAAACCTTAACCGGGTAATTAAGTCAGAATGCCATGAGATCCTCTAATGGTTGGGGGACACTATAACACCTTAACCGGGTAATTAAGTCAGAATGCACTGAGATCCTCTAGTGGTTGGGGGACACTATAGCACCTTAATTGGGTAATTAAGTCAGAATGCACTGAGATCCTCTAGTGGTTGGGGGACACTATAAAACCTTAACCGGGTAATTAAGTCAGAATGCACTGAGATCCTCTAGTGGTTGGGGGACACTATAAAACCTTAACCGGGTAATTAAGTCAGAATGCCCTGAGATCCTCTTGTGGTTGGGGGACACTATAAAACCTTAACCGGGTAATTAAGTCACTCACTGTTCGCACTCCTCAGTCACTCACTGCTCGCACTTCTCAGTCACTCACTGCTCGCACTCCTCAGTCACTCACTGCTCGCCCTCCTCAGTCACTCACTGCTCGCACTCCTCAGTCACTCACTGCTCGCACTCCTCAGTCACTCACTGCTCGCACTCCTCAGTCACTCACTGCTCGCACTCCTCAGTCACTCACTGCTCGCACTCCTCAGTCACTCACTGCTCGCACTCCTCAGTCACTCACTGCTCGCACTCCTCAGTCACTCACTGCTCGCACTCCTCAGTCACTCACTGCCCGCACTCCTCAGTCACTCACTGCTCGCACTCCTCAGTCACTCACTGCTCGCACTCCTCAGTCACTCACTGCTCGCACTCCTCAGTCACTCACTGCTCGCACTCCTCAGTCACTCACTGCTCGCCCTCCTCAGTCACTCACTGCTCGAACTCCTCAGTCACTCACTGCTCGAACTCCTCAGTCACTCGTCGCTCGCACTCCTCAGTCACTCACTGCTCGCACTCCTCAGTCACTCACTGCTCGCACTCCTCAGTCACTCACTGCTCGCACTCCTCAGTCACTCACTGCTCGCACTCCTCAGTCACTCACTGATCGCACTCCTCAGTCACTCACTGCTCGCACTCCTCAGTCACTCACTGTTCGCACTCCTCAGTCACTCACTGCTCGCACACCTCAGTCACTCACTGCTCGCACTCCTCAGTCACTCACTGTTCGCACTCCTCAGTCACTCACTGCTCGCACTCCTCAGTCACTCACTGCTCGCACTCCTCAGTCACTCACTGTTCGCACTCCTCAGTCACTTTCCGCTCGCACTCCTCAGTCACTCACTGCTCGCACTCCTCAGTCACTCACTGCTCGCACTCCTCAGTCACTCTGTTCGCACTCCTCAGTCACTCACTGCTCGCACACCTCAGTCACTCACTGCTCGCACTCCTCAGTCACTCACTGTTCGCACTCCTCAGTCACTCACTGCTCGCACTCCTCAGTCACTCACTGCTCGCACTCCTCAGTCACTCACTGTTCGCACTCCTCAGTCACTCACTGTTCGCACTCCTCAGTCACTTTCCGCTCGCACTCCTCAGTCACTCACTGCTCGCACTCCTCAGTCACTCACTGCTCGCACTCCTCAGTCACTCTGTTCGCACTCCTCAGTCACTCACTGCTCGCACTCCTCAGTCACTCACTGTTCGCACTCCTCAGTCACTCACTGTTCGCACTCCTCAGTCACTTTCCGCTCGCACTCCTCAGTCACTCACTGCTCGCACTCCTCAGTCACTCACTGTTCGCACTCCTCAGTCACTTTCCGCTCGCACTCCTCAGTCACTCACTGCTCGCACTCCTCAGTCACTCACTGCTCGCACTCCTCAGTCACTCTGTTCGCACTCCTCAGTCACTCACTGCTCGCACACCTCAGTCACTCACTGCTCGCACTCCTCAGTCACTCACTGTTCGCACTCCTCAGTCACTCACTGCTCGCACTCCTCAGTCACTCACTGCTCGCACTCCTCAGTCACTGCTCGCACTCCTCAGTCACTCACTGCTCGCACTCCTCAGTCACTCACTGCTCGCACTCCTCAGTCACTGCTCGCACTCCTCAGTCACTCACTGCTCGCACTCCTCAGTCACTCACTGCTCGCCCTCCTCAGTCACTCACTGCTCGCACTCCTCAGTCACTGCTCGCACTCCTCAGTCACTCACTGCTCGCCCTCCTCAGTCACTCACTGTTCGCACTCCTCAGTCACTTTCCGCTCGCACTCCTCAGTCACTCACTGCTCGCACTCCTCAGTCACTCACTGTTCGCACTCCTCAGTCACTTTCCGCTCGCACTCCTCAGTCACTCACTGCTCGCACTCCTCAGTCACTCACTGCTCGCACTGCTCAGTCACTCTCTGCTCGCACTCCTCAGTCACTCTGTTCGCACTTCTCAGTCACTCACTGCTCACACTCCTCAGTCACTCACTGCTCGCACTCCTCAGTCACTCACTGATCGCACTCCTCAGTCACTCACTGATCGCACTCCTCAGTCACTCACTGTTCGCACTCCTCAGTCACTCACTGCTCGCATACCTCAGTCACTCACTGTTCGCACTCCTCAGTCACTCACTGTTCGCACTCCTCAGTCACTCACTGCTCGCACTCCTCAGTCACTCACTGCTCGCACTCCTCAGTCACTCACTGCTCGCACTCCTCAGTCACTCACTGTTCGCACTCCTCAGTCACTTTCCGCTCGCACTCCTCAGTCACTCACTGCTCGCACTGCTCAGTCACTCTCTGCTCGCACTCCTCAGTCACTCTGTTCGCACTTCTCAGTCACTCACTGCTCACACTCCTCAGTCACTCACTGCTCGCACTCTTCAGTCACTCTGTTTGCACTTCTCAGTCACTCACTGCTCGCACTCCTCAGTTACTCACTGCTCGCACTCCTCAGTCACTTTCCGCTCGCACTCCTTACTCACTGTTCGCACACCTCAGTCACTCTGTTCGCACTTCTCAGTCACTCACTGCTCACACTCCTCAGTCACTCACTGCTCGCACTCCTCAGTCACTCACTGCTCGCACTCCTCAGTCACTCTGTTCGCACTTCTCAGTCACTCACTGCTCACACTCCTCAGTCACTCACTGTTCGCACTCCTCAGTCACTCACTGCTCGCACTCCTCAGTCACTCACTGCTCGCACTCCTCAGTCACTCACTGCTCGCACTCCTCAGTCACTCACTGCTGGCACTCCTCAGTCACTTTCCGCTCGCACTCCTCAGTCACTTACTGCTCGCACTCCTCAGTCACTCTCTGCTCGCACTCCTCAGTCATTCTGTTCGCACTTCTCAGTCACTCACTGCTCGCACTGCCCAGTCACTTACTGCTCGCACTCCTCAGTCACTCTCTGCTCGCACTCCTCAGTCACTCTGTTCGCACTCCTCAGTCACTTACTGCTCGCACTCCTCAGTCACTCTGTTCGCACTCCTCAGTCACTCACTGCTCGCACTCCTCAGTCACTCACTGTTCGCACTCCTCAGTCACTCACTGCTCGCACTCCTCAGTCACTCACTGGTCGAATTCCTCAGTCACTCACTGCTCGCACTCCTCAGTCACTCACTGTTCGCACTCCTCAGTCACTCACTGTTCGCACTCCTTACTCACTGTTCGCACTCCTCAGTCACTCACTGTTCGCACTCCTCAGTCACTCACTGTTCGCACTCCTCAGTCACTCACTGCTCGCACTTCTCAGTCACTCACTGTTCGCACTCCTCAGTCACTCACTGCTCGCACTCCTCATTTACTTACTGCTCGCACTCCTCAGTCACTCACTGCTCTCACTCCTTAGTCACTCACTGCTCGCACTCCTCAGTCACTCACTGCTCGCACTCCTCAGTCACCCACTGCTCGCACTCCTCAGTCACTCACTGTTCGCACTCCTCAGTCACTCACTGCTCGCACTCCTCAGTCACTCACTGTTCGCACTCCTCAGTCACTCACTGTTCGCACTCCTCAGTCACTCACTGTTCGCACTCCTCAGTCACTCACTGTTCGCACTCCTCAGTCACTCACTGTTCGCACTCCTCAGTCACTCACTGCTCGCACTCCTCAGTCACTCACTGCTCGCACTCCTCAGTCACTCACTGCTCGCACTCCTCAGTCACTCACTGCTCGCACTCCTCAGTCACTCACTGCTCGCACTCCTCAGTCACTCACTGCTCGCACTCCTCAGTCACTCACTGCTCGCCCTCCTCAGTCACTCACTGCTCGCACTCCTCAGTCACTCACTGCTCGCACTTCTCAGTCACTCACTGTTCATATTGGTTGTCGCCATTCATGTTTTTTTTTTTAATTCTTTTTCGATGTCACTGGTGTCATCTTATGACAGGTGACGAAGTCCGGTACGAAGGAAAAGCACAGCATGTATGATTAAATGTTCAGTAAAGGTGGTAAAGTTACAGTTCCACTAACACAAAAAAACTACAGCGTAAGTAAAGAAATGTACTATGACATTGAAAGATTTTTTTTTTACCTTTGAAATCAGAACAGAAAGATAATTTACATATCATTTGTTTGCATCAAAAACAAATTTGAATAATTATTATATTAATGTGGATATTACCTTTAAGTACTCGATGTTCTCTGGAATGGCGAGTGCTAAATGGCTAAAGAAACAATAGCCCTCCGGGTACGGTTTAAATCCCGGGGGTTTCTCCGTTGTGTGAGAAAACAGAACTATGCCCACCTAAAATGAGAAGAAAATAAAGCGTCACCAAATGCTAAGAAATCGCTCTTTAAATTTAGTTTCTATAAATATTTTTTTCAAGCTATATTATCTCATGGACGTATGCACACTCATTACACTTGAACATGGCGGCCTATGGGAGTTTCGGGTATGTTCAATTCTTTATTATTATAAAAAAAAAACGTAAAACATCTTGATTTTTACGCAAGGAGTGCTTTGTTACATACTTACAAGAATAATACAATAATATTGATAGGTTTTCAGCCTAGTTTTTTTGCAATGTGAGCTTGGACCTTCATACCCGGACCCTCTATGGATATAAAGAAGACGAAATAAAAAAAAAGTCAACGGTCCTGATTTTTTACAATTTTTATATCATTTTCTGTTATGTACATTCTATTAATATTGAGATTTCGAAGAGAAAAAATGCTCGCAAAGTCGAAAAACGGTCACATAACTTGCATTCGCTAGGTGGCGTCACGGTGATCTCGCGTACTAACCTAGACCCCAAACCCCAACGCCCACCCGCCACCCCCAGCCTTTTTTTCTTTTCTTTTTTCGTTGAAATGATAGTCATACACTATTGTTCCAATCATAAAGTGTTGTTACAGTGCGTAGTTGCACAGTTGACGATAGCATAACGCATACATCATTTACTTCAGCTTGATAAATTAGGACTCAGATGAAGGAAGCTGAAAAAAAACACCCCATCTTTCTTGAAATATATTTGACTGCCCTCTCATTAGTATGATGTGTTTCTCCATAAGAATATGGTACTGCAAGATTACCTTAAAACGAACGCCCGCCACCCCCAGCTTTCATGGAATTGTTTCCCCTACCCATTGCCCAAATATAGCACTCTCCCCTGTGATGGCATGGGGTACGGGTGTACTTACCCTGCCGTTCGTGCACTCTCCACTGATGGCATGGGGTGTGGGTGTACTTACCCTGCCGTTCGTGCACTCTCCACTGATGGCATGGGGTGTGGGTGTACTTACCCTGCCGTTCGTGCACTCTCCACTGATGGCATGGGGTGTGGGTGTACTTACCCTGTCGTTCGTGCACTCTCCACTGATGGCATGGGCTGTGGGTGTACTTACCCTGCCGTACCTGCACTCTCCACTGATGGCATGGGGTACGGGTGTACTTACCCTGTCGTTCGTGCACTCTCCACTGATGGCATGGGGTACGGGTGTACTTACCCTGCCGTTCGTGCACTCTCCACTGATGGCATGGGGTGTGGGTGTACTTACCCTGCCGTTCGTGCACTCTCCACTGATGGCATGGGGTGTGGGTGTACTTACCCTGTCGTTCGTGCACTCTCCACTGATGGCATGGGCTGTGGGTGTACTTACCCTGCCGTACGTGCACTCTCCACTGATGGCATGGGGTACGGGTGTACTTACCCTGTCGTTCGTGCACTCTCCACTGATGGCATGGGGTACGGGTGTACTTACCCTGCCGTTCGTGCACTCTCCACTGATGGCATGGGGGTACGGGTGTACTTACCCTGCCGTTCGTGCACTCTCCACTGATGGCATGGGGTATGGGTGTACTTACCCTGCCGTTCGTGCACTCTCCACTGATGGCATGGGGGTACGGGTGTACTTACCCTGCCGTACGTGCACTCTACACTGATGGCATGGGGTGTGGGTGTACTTACCCTGTCGTTCGTGCACTCTCCACTGATGGCATGGGGTACGGGTGTACTTACCCTGCCGTTCGTGCACTCTCCACTGATGGCATGGGGTGTGGGTGTACTTACCCTGCCGTTCGTGCACTTTCCCCTGTGATGGCATGGGGTGTGGGTGTACTTACCCTGCCGTTCGTGCACTCTCCCCTGCTGGCATGGGGGTACGGGTGTACTTACCCTGCCGTTCGTGCACTCTCCACTGATGGCATGGGGTACGGGCGTACTTACCCTGCCGTTCGTGCACTCTCCACTGATGGCATGGGGTGTGGGTGTACTTACCCTGCCGTTCGTGCACTCTCCACTGATGGCATGGGGTGTGGGTGTACTTACCCTGCCGTTCGTGCACTCTCCACTGATGGCATGGGGTATGGGTGTACTTACCCTGCCGTTCGTGCACTCTCCACTGATGGCATGGGGGTACGGGTGTACTTACCCTGCCGTACGTGCACTCTCCACTGATGGCATGGGGTGTGGGTGTACTTACCCTGTCGTTCGTGCACTCTCCACTGATGGCATGGGGTACGGGTGTACTTACCCTGCCGTTCGTGCACTCTTTACTGATGGCATGGGGTGTGGGTGTACTTACCCTGCCGTTCGTGCACTCTCCCCTGTGATGGCATGGGGTGTGGGTGTACTTACCCTGCCGTTCGTGCACTCTCCCCTGCTGGCATGGGGGTACGGGTGTACTTACCCTGCCGTTCGTGCACTCTCCACTGATGGCATGGGGTACGGGTGTACTTACCCTGCCGTTCGTGCACTCTCCACTGATGGCACGGGGTGTGGGTGTACTTACCCTGTCGTTCGTGCACTCTCCACTGATGGCATGGGGTGTGGGTGTACTTACCCTGCCGTTCGTGCACTCTCCCCTGCTGGCATGGGGGTACGGGTGTACTTACCCTGCCGTTCGTGCACTCTCCACTGATGGCATGGGGTACGGGTGTACTTACCCTGCCGTTCGTGCACTCTCCACTGATGGCATGGGGTGTGGGTGTACTTACCCTGCCGTTCGTGCACTCTCCCCTGCTGGCATGGGGTGTGGGTGTACTTACCCTGCCGTTCGTGCACTCTCCCCTGCTGGCATGGGGGTACGGGTGTACTTACCCTGCCGTTCGTGCACTCTCCACTGATGGCATGGGGTGTGGGTGTACTTACCCTGCCGTTCGTGCACTCTCCACTGATGGCATGGGGTGTGGGTGTACTTACCCTGCCGTTCGTGCACTCTCCACTGATGGCATGGGGTGTGGGTGTACTTACCCTGCCGTTCGTGTACTCTCCACTGATGGCATGGGGGTACGGGTGTACTTACCCTGCCGTTCGTGCACTCTCCACTGATGGCATGGGGTGTGGGTGTACTTACCCTGTCGTTCGTGCACTCTCCACTGATGGCATGGGGTACGGGTGTACTTACCCTGCCGTTCGTGCACTCTCCACTGATGGCATGGGGTGTGGGTGTACTTACCCTGCCGTTCGTGCACTCTCCCCTGCTGGCATGGGCTGTGGGTGTACTTACCCTGCCGTTCGTGCACTCTCCACTGATGGCATGGGGTACGGGTGTACTTACCCTGCCGTTCGTGCACTCTACACTGATGGCATAAGGTGTGAGTGTACTTACCCTGCCGTTCGTGCACTCTCCACTGATGGCATGGGGTACGGGTGTACTTACCCTGTCGTTCGTGCACTCTCCACTGATGGCATGGGGTACGGGTGTACTTACCCTGCCGTTCGTGCACTCTCCCCTGTGATGGCATGGGGTGTGGGTGTACTTACCCTGCCGTTCGTGCACTCTCCCCTGTGATGGCATGGGGTGTGGGTGTACTTACCCTGCCGTTCGTGCACTCTCCACTGATGGCATGGGGTGTGGGTGTACTTACCCTGCCGTTCGTGCACTCTCCACTGATGGCATGGGGTGTGGGTGTACTTACCCTGCCGTTCGTGCACTCTCCATTGATGGCATGGGGTACGGGTGTACTTACCCTGCCGTTCGTGCATTCTCCCCTGTGATGGCATGGGGTGTGGGTGTACTTACCCTGCCGTTCGTGCATTCTCCCCTGTGATGGCATGGGGTGTGGGTGTACTTACCCTGCCGTTCGTGCACTCTCCCCTGTGATGGCATGGGGTGTGGGTGTACTTACCCTGCCGTTCGTGCACTCTCCACTGATGGCATGGGGGTACGGGTGTACTTACCCTGCCGTTCGTGCACTCTCCACTGATGGCATGGGGTACGGGTGTACTTACCCTGCGGTTCGTGCACTCTCTACTGATGGCATGGAGTGTGGGTGTACTTACCCTGCCGTTCGTGCACTCTCCACTGATGGCATGGGGGTACGGGTGTACTTTCCCTGCCGTTCGTGCACTCTCCACTGATGGCATGGGGTGTGGGTGTACTTACCCTGCCGTTCGTGCACTCTCCACTGATGGCATGGGGTACGGGTGTACTTACCCTGCCGTTCGTGCACTCTCCACTGATGGCATGGGGTGTGGGTGTACTTACCCTGCCGTTCGTGCACTCTCCACTGATGGCATGGGGGTACGGGTGTACTTACCCTGCCGTTCGTGCACTCTCCACTGATGGCATGGGGTACGGGTGTACTTACCCTGCCGTTCGTGCACTCTCCACTGATGGCATGGGGGTACGGGTGTACTTACCCTGCCGTTCGTGCACTCTCCACTGATGGCATGGGGTGTGGGTGTACTTACCCTGCCGTTCGTGCACTCTCCACTGATGGCATGGGGTACGGGTGTACTTACCCTGCCGTTCGTGCATTCTCCCCTGTGATGGCATGGGGTGTGGGTGTACTTACCCTGCCGTTCGTGCACTCTCCCCTGTGATGGCATGGGGTGTGGGTGTACTTACCCTGCCGTTCGTGCACTCTCCACTGATGGCATGGGGGTACGGGTGTACTTACCCTGCCGTTCGTGCACTCTCCACTGATGGCATGGGGTACGGGTGTACTTACCCTGTCGTTCGTGCGCTCTCAGCTGATGGCATGGGGTACGGGTGTACTTACCCTGCCGTTCGTGCACTCTCCACTGATGGCATGGGGTACGGGTGTACTTACCCTGCCGTTCGTGCACTCTCCACTGATGGCATGGGGTACGGGTGTACTTACCCTGCCGTTCGTGCACTCTCCACAGATGGCATGGGGTGTGGGTGTACTTACCCTGCCGTACGTGCACTCTCCACTGATGGCATGGGGTACGGGTGTACTTACCCTGCCGTTCGTGCACTCTCCACTGATGGCATGGGGTGTGGGTGTACTTACCCTGCCGTTCGTGCACTCTTCACTGATGGCATGGGGTGTGGGTGTACTTACCCTGCCGTTCGTGCACTCTCCACTGATGGCATGGGGTACGGGTGTACTTACCCTGCCGTTCGTGCACTCTCCCCTGCTGGCATGGGGGTACGGGTGTACTTACCCTGCCGTTCGTGCACTCTCCACTGATGGCATGGGGTGTGGGTGTACTTACCCTGCCGTTCGTGCACTCTCCACTGATGGCATGGGGTGTGGGTGTACTTACCCTGTCGTTCGTGCACTCTCCACTGATGGCATGGGGTACGGGTGTACTTACCCTGTCGTTCGTGCGCTCTCAGCTGATGGCATGGGGTACGGGTGTACTTACCCTGCCGTTCGTGCACTCTCCACTGATGGCATGGGATGTGGGTGAACTTACCCTGTCGTTCGTGCACTCTCCACTGATGGCATGGGGTGTGGGTGTACTTACCCTGTCGTTCGTGCACTCTCCACTGATGGCATGGGGTGTGGGTGTACTTACCCTGTCGTTCGTGCGCTCTCAGCTGATGGCATGGGGTACGGGTGTACTTACCCTGCCGTTCGTGCACTCTCCACTGATGGCATGGGGTGTGGGTGTACTTACCCTTCCGTTCGTGCACTCTCCACTGATGGCATGGGGTACGGGTGTACTTACCCTGCCGTTCGTGCACTCTCCACTGATGGCATGGGATGTGGGTGTACTTACCCTGTCGTTCGTGCACTCTCCACTGATGGCATGGGGTGTGGGTGTACTTACCCTGTCGTTCGTGCACTCTCCACTGATGGCATGGGGTGTGGGTGTACTTACCCTGTCGTTCGTGCGCTCTCAGCTGATGGCATGGGGTACTGGTGTACTTACCCTGCCGTTCGTGCACTCTCCACTGATGGCATGGGGTACGGGTGTACTTACCCTGCCGTTCGTGCACTCTCCACTGATGGCATGGGGTACGGGTGTACTTACCCTGCCGTTCGTGCACTCTCCACTGATGGCATGGGGTACGGGTGTACTTACCCTGCCGTTCGTGCACTCTCCACTGATGGCATGGGGTGTGGGTGTACTTACCCTGTCGTTCGTGCACTCTCCACTGATGGCATGGGGTACGGGTGTACTTACCCTGTCGTTCGTGCGCTCTCAGCTGATGGCATGGGGTACGGGTGTACTTACCCTGCCGTTCGTGCACTCTCCACTGATGGCATGGGGTGTGGGTGTACTTACCCTGTCGTTCGTGCACTCTCCACTGATGGCATGGGGTACGGGTGTACTTACCCTGTCGTTCGTGCGCTCTCAGCTGATGGCATGGGGTACGGGTGTACTTACCCTGCCGTTCGTGCACTCTCCACTGATGGCATGGGGTGTGGGTGTACTTACCCTGTCGTTCGTGCGCTCTCAGCTGATGGCATGGGGTGTGGGTGTACTTACCCTGCCGTTCGTGCACTCTCCACAGATGGCATGGGGTACGGGTGTACTTACCCTTCCGTTCGTGCACTCTCCACTGATGGCATGGGGTGTGGGTGTACTTACCCTGTCGTTCGTGCACTCTCCACTGATGGCATGGGGTGTGGGTGTACTTACCCTGCCGTTCGTGCACTCTCCACTGATGGCATGGGGTACGGGTGTACTTACCCTGTCGTTCGTGCGCTCTCAGCTGATGGCATGGGGTACGGGTGTACTTACCCTGCCGTTCGTGCACTCTCCACTGATGGCATGGGGTGTGGGTGTACTTACCCTGTCGTTCGTGCGCTCTCAGCTGATGGCATGGGGTACGGGTGTACTTACCCTGCCGTTCGTGCACTCTCCACTGATGGCATGGGGTGTGGGTGTACTTACCCTGTCGTTCGTGCACTCTCCACTGATGGCATGGGGTGTGGGTGTACTTACCCTGTCGTTCGTGCACTCTCCACTGATGGCATGGGGTACGGGTGTACTTACCCTGTCGTTCGTGCGCTCTCAGCTGATGGCATGGGGTACGGGTGTACTTACCCTGCCGTTCGTGCACTCTCCACTGATGGCATGGGGTGTGGGTGTACTTACCCTGTCGTTCGTGCACTCTCCACTGATGGCATGGGGTACGGGTGTACTTACCCTGTCGTTCGTGCGCTCTCAGCTGATGGCATGGGGTGTGGGTGTACTTACCCTGCCGTTCGTGCACTCTCCACAGATGGCATGGGGTACGGGTGTACTTACCCTGTCGTTCGTGCACTCTCCACTGATGGCATGGGGTGTGGGTGTACTTACCCTGCCGTTCGTGCACTCTCCACTGATGGCATGGGGTACGGGTGTACTTACCCTGCCGTTCGTGCACTCTCCACTGATGGCATGGGGTGTGGGTGTACTTACCCTGCCGTTCGTGCACTCTCCACTGATGGCATGGGGTACGGGTGTACTTACCCTGCCGTTCGTGCACTCTCCACTGATGGCATGGGGTACGGGTGTACTTACCCTGCCGTTCGTGCACTCTCCACTGATGGCATGGGGTGTGGGTGTACTTACCCTGTCGTTCGTGCGCTCTCAGCTGATGGCATGGGGTACGGGTGTACTTACCCTGCCGTTCGTGCACTCTCCACTGATGGCATGGGGTGTGGGTGTACTTACCCTGTCGTTCGTGCGCTCTCAGCTGATGGCATGGGGTACGGGTGTACTTACCCTGCCGTTCGTGCACTCTCCACTGATGGCATGGGGTGTGGGTGTACTTACCCTGTCGTTCGTGCACTCTCCACTGATGGCATGGGGTGTGGGTGTACTTACCCTGTCGTTCGTGCACTCTCCACTGATGGCATGGGGTACGGGTGTACTTACCCTGTCGTTCGTGCGCTCTCAGCTGATGGCATGGGGTACGGGTGTACTTACCCTGCCGTTCGTGCACTCTCCACTGATGGCATGGGGTGTGGGTGTACTTACCCTGTCGTTCGTGCACTCTCCACTGATGGCATGGGGTACGGGTGTACTTACCCTGTCGTTCGTGCGCTCTCAGCTGATGGCATGGGGTGTGGGTGTACTTACCCTGCCGTTCGTGCACTCTCCACAGATGGCATGGGGTACGGGTGTACTTACCCTGTCGTTCGTGCACTCTCCACTGATGGCATGGGGTGTGGGTGTACTTACCCTGCCGTTCGTGCACTCTCCACTGATGGCATGGGGTACGGGTGTACTTACCCTGCCGTTCGTGCACTCTCCACTGATGGCATGGGGTGTGGGTGTACTTACCCTGCCGTTCGTGCACTCTCCACTGATGGCATGGGGTACGGGTGTACTTACCCTGCCGTTCGTGCACTCTCCACTGATGGCATGGGGTGTGGGTGTACTTACCCTGTCGTTCGTGCACTCTCCACTGATGGCATGGGGTACGGGTGTACTTACCCTGTCGTTCGTGCGCTCTCAGCTGATGGCATGGGGTACGGGTGTACTTACCCTGCCGTTCGTGCACTCTCCACTGATGGCATGGGGTGTGGGTGTACTTACCCTGTCGTTCGTGCACTCTCCACTGATGGCATGGGGTACGGGTGTACTTACCCTGCCGTTCGTGCACTCTCCACTGATGGCATGGGGTACGGGTGTACTTACCCTGCCGTTCGTGCACTCTCCACAGATGGCATGGGGTACGGGTGTACTTACCATGTCGTTCGTGCACTCTCCACTGATGGCATGGGGTACGGGTGTACTTACCCTGCCGTTCGTGCACTCTCCACTGATGGCATGGGGTACGAGTGTACTTACCCTGTCGTTCGCGCACTCTCAGCTGATGGCATGGGGTGTGGGTGTACTTACCCTGCCGTTCGTACACTCTCCCCTGATGGCATGGGGTACGGGTGTACTTACCCTGCCGTTCGTGCACTCTCAGCTGATGGCATGGGGTACGAGTGTACTTACCCTGCCGTTCGTGCACTCAAGAGTGTACTTACCCTGCCGTTCGTGTACTCTCAGCTGATGGCATGGGGTACGAGTGTACTTACCCTGCCGTTCGTGCACTCAAGAGTGTACTTACCCTGCTGTTCGTGCACTCTCCACTGATGGCATGGGGTACGGGTGTACTTACCCTGCCGTTCGTGCACTCTCCACTGATGGCATGGGGTACGAGTGTACTTACCCTGTCGTTCGTGCGCTCTCAGCTGATGGCATGGGGTACGGGTGTACTTACCCTGCCGTTCGTGCACTCTCCGCTGATGGCATGGGGTGCGGGTGTACTTACCCTGTCGTTGGCATTGAGGGTACCAAGAACATTTTGTGCCACTTCGATGGCCAGAGATATCGGGGACGAGCTTCCATCTCCGACTGGTTTACCCATGGACTCTGATTTGTCTAGTACAACTACTATGTCCTTTGGCACTGGAGCCGCTGTCTCCACGTACCAAGGCCTGAAGACACAAGTGTTTCATTAGAGGTAGACAGCCCAAAATAGCAAAACACATAATTATGTCGAAATATTGTGATTATCACAGGTTCCGAGATAAACATTAAAGACAATAATGTGTAAATAAAACCCAAGTGTCATATATGTTTATTCCGCTTGTTAATTCCCACCGCACTCAGGGCTATGAACTTGGGGTAGTGGGAGGGGGAGGGGGGGGGTGACTAATTTCGGCCATCAGATTTGAGGGCCTGATGAACGGGTATGTTCTCATGGAGCCTCAATATGTTATAGTATCGAATAAATGTATACATCCTCATATAATGCTTGAGTACCACAGTTTGATGACGTAGTACACATGCTTTACAGTCATTGCACACAGAATCATTGTCTCTGTGCAATACTTATGAATTAAATAGGATTTCTACGTGAAAAAAAATTTCTGATGGAAAAGTTGTATGAGCGGCTTTAATACAACAATCCTATGTTGGCAGCCAACGTGTAAAGAACCGGAAGCACATAAGTGCCTCGTTCTGGTCTGAACGCAGTGTCGTCCCTACCTTTTGCGCGGGTCGTAAGCGTCACATCCGAATGATTGCAGTCGTGCGGGATATGCCGTAAAGCTGCCTGTAAGGTACGATAAGACTGTCGTGTTATGCCAAGAAAAAGAACAAGAAATGCCTTTAGGATTGACACATTCTCGGTAAATCTCGAAACACGCCGTTAACGGATGATAAGCGGAATGTACACTCGCCATGAAAAGAAACTTATATACACTGGCATTGCCTAAAATGATTTCTACCGTGATATCATCGCGATAACGTGCATCATATTGTTGCAATGGTGGAACCAATTGTGAAAGAAACAATGGGCGAGACATAACCAACACCCAATGAAAGCCATGAGAAATACAACGCACTAGAGATCCAACGTGAAAATCACAAAACTTAGTAGTCAGCAGTAGTCCCTGTGAATGCCATAAAGGTCATAGCATCAACGTAAGAGCCATCTGAAGCAAGCACATTTGTCCGACTTTTACTTTAGAACATACTGTGTCATTACTGCGTGGGACCCTCATTCCACGACAGCCATTGGATCACACCTTCTTGCGTACTACGTCATCAAAATTCTGGCATCGTTGCCGTTGCTTCCAGATAACATCTTTGTTATGTTCGGAGTTAACATTCACACAGTCAATGTGTCCAAGAGATTTTGAACATGTACTGTAGATGGAAACTTGCTTTATGGGGCAGCGTTAACTTGTCGCTATATCTCGTACCGTCAACCGAACCGAAGTACTGCCACCGTATGCTGGGGCAATCGAATTGGTTGGCGCGCAGCTGGGCCAAGACCGCCTCAGACGCCGCGTAGGTCGACCCTTCGGGTGTATCAGGAGAAAACCGGTAACACAGGCTGCCGTGATTCACCTGCCAGGTGAAAGAGGCCGTTTACACCGAGCCATGCTGACAAGCAACATGCCACAAATAAGACACTGAATTTGTGTTCATATGCCACGTAAAATGTATACAAAAAAAAATACTCAGGATCTCGTGAAAACAATTTTGCCACGATAAACACGTAACGTTTGATGAGAAACTGCATATTTAAAATGCCCAACTGTTATATTTGCCTTCACTGCGTGTCATTCGACGTAAATACATGTCATTTTTTTAATGCATGAAATTAATGTAACCAAGGCACTAATTTGCCTTGGTTACATGACAGTGGTGCACGATGCAGGATATTTACCGTAGTTATATGGCATTTGCCTTATTTACGTTTCATGGGTCTTGGATGTATGACTCTGGCCTTAGATGTATGACACTGGCCTTAGATGTATGACACTGGCCTTAGATGTATGACACTGGCCTTAGATGTATGACACTGACCTTAGATGTATGACACTGGCCTTAGTTGTATGACACTGGCCTTAGATGTATGACACTGGCCTTAGTTGTATGACACTGGCCTTAGATGTATGACACTGGCCTTATATGTTTGACACTGGCCTTAGTTGTATGACACTGGCCTTAGTTGTATGACACTGGCCTTAGATGTATGACACTGGCCTTAGATGTATGACACTGCCCTTAGATGTATGACACTGGCCGTAGATGTCTGACACTGGCCTTAGATGTATGACACTGGCCGTAGATGTATGACACTGGCATTAGATGTATGACACTGGCCTTAGATGTATGACACTGGCCTTAGTTGTATGACACTGGCCTTAGATGTATGACACTGGCATTAGATGTATGACACTGGCCTTAGATGTATGACACTGGCCGTAGATGTATGACACTGGCATTAGATGTATGACACTGGCCTTAGATGTATGACACTGGCCTTAGTTGTATGACACTGGCCTTAGATGTATGACACTGGCCTTAGATGTATGACACTGGTCTTAGATGTATGACTGACCTTATATGTATGACACTGGCCTTAGATGTATGGCAATGTCCTTAGCTGTATGAAATTGGTGTAAATTACTCGTTCCAATGGTGCATTTCGTTATTTTGATGCTCGTTCCTTACTTTAGTGCCGTATTTGGAGTGCCATTCCATGTCGGCGTCGTCTTCCTTGCAGCACTCCACGAAGCCCTTGGCGTCGTCACTGAAGTCACCACCATCAAAGCCAGACTCCAGCGTCCTCTTCAAGTCACGCACAGCGTCCATGCTTCCATGGAAACGCTCGTAGATTGTACTACTGATCTGGAGTCACAATAGAGAGCAAGGGATGGACCATTTGGTTACCTCCTTTCTCCAAAAACACCAATTCATCTGAATATTTACACAAGCTCTTCACCTGCCTATATTTAGCAATCAAACCGGAGCCCGCATCTCCGTCAGTTGGCGCAAAAATTGCGGCTTTGATCGTTCACGAATTTTACGAATTAATTACCCAGAAGCTGGCATTTAATGATGCATACCATAAGAATACAAATTGTTAATTGCAATCAACCACTTGCAATACACAGTTAACAATTACTTGTCATACTCCTACCTTATCCAGAACCTGCTTCCCGTCAATCTCTTCAAAGTCAAACACATAACCCCTCAGAATTTCCTGAAAGGCAAAAGTGTAACTGTAACAAATATCAAGGTGACGTAACTATGAAGCATACAGAGTTCCAAAAGGTTTAGAACCATGTCGAATGTTATGGGAAAACATCCTTAAAGGTACTCATACAGCGTTTGGGTCTTTGAATGAATTAATTTCAGATTGTTGACACATTGTTTACCTACCTTGAGTTAAGTGTCAAAACGCATAAAAAATGCACACAGTCTGATGACGTAATACGAAATTCACCTGCATTTACCAGTCTGACAAAACATGTCTCTGAAAGTATCGCATGTTCAGTTGGTATACAATATGGCATTAAGGACTTACAAACATGATATCCACCTGGAGGAATAAAACAGTTTCTCAAACATCGCTGTCTGAACAGCTGTATTACCACAGTTTCGAAGGACGAAGCACGTTATTACCATGATGAAGCCATACTTACAACAAATACGGCTGGGAAGTATTTCATGCGAGAGATTTCACGAAGGCGCCTTCAAAGGCGATGGATTCCTATGAGTTCCTGTTAGCTCAGCCGGTAGAGCATCGGACCGTGTCTTGCGGTTTGCAGATACCAACAAATATGCTTTCAGTATCATATGAAAAATGTGGTACTTCCCACGATCATCAGTAGCTAAACAGCAATCCTAGACCCTATAGGACTATACGGGATTACAGACCAATCTTAGTTGATGCAGCCACGCCGCTTGGCATGTTGCAATGACTTCTTTAAATATACAGAGCCGCATGATAGCCATCGTTGTGACACTTGGTTCAAACATTACTAGTTACTTTTAGAAAAGGTCCGAGGTGTCATGTCCGATAGTATATATAAAACGTTGAAGGCCAACATCGTTGGCTAATAAATGATGGTCAATCGTGTTTAGAAGTTAACGGCCATTGTTTTCGCACTTTGGCTTATGTGATCGTCAAGTTCTCATTGGCAAGATTTGTACCAAAAACGTTCACTATGTTTGTAAACAGGTTTAGCCCAGTTCTGTCTAATTAACACGGCTTGTTCTAGTCGTTTGCATGTTACTGTGTGACCTGTATTTTACGACTGTATTTTACGATGTGCCTATAGTTATCAATCACATCTAATATAAGTTCTCCGTGTACAGTGAGAATATAACTCACGTGGCCTACTTTGGCGATATCGGTTTATGTAGCGCTACACGTGAAATAATGCACACCGACATTGAAATGGCAGCGCTTGTTCTTCTGGTTATGCGATGGTGCGATAAGGATCAAACAGGCATAAGATAGAACGTCTTCAAACATCGTGTCCAAGTCCCATTGAACCATGATTGAAAACCTGTGCAGATGGACTATGTCACTCTGCTCGAAGCATATTCGGTGTACGCAGTTTCTATCGTATCCAACCCACACTAAGAGTCTCCAGATAAATATTTTTGTAGGGAACAAAACTTCGATCGTATGGCTATCAAATGCCTACCTGGTGTGTATGGAATATCGATAACCATTGCCAAAATACAATTATGTGACTTCTTTTGTATACAATTCAGGAGTATTCGAGTACAAATAACGGAACTCAGATGTATTTAGTAACACTATTAGTATAACACTGTCACTCATGTTCCGATCTAGCAGATTTTGGGCTCAGTGCCAGAAAGACCGACGGACCGAATTGTTGTAATACTAAGCCAAAAGCAAACAGGGAAAGAAGGCCCTTCGTACCTACATGTGTTCTGCTCATACTGTCAGAGAGTCCATTTACACAATAAAACAATATATCTCTTTGCATGTTGCCATATATATATATATATATGTTAATAAATAGCCATCAGATCGGAAGGAAAAAACATCACACGGTCTAATGTGGGGTGATCAGAATGTTTCTATTCTGTGCCGGATAGAAAGCAGTTAGAACAATGGTGCTATGTTGTGAAGGAATCATTCATGCTTATAGACTGTTAACCGAATATGGATTTTGACAGTTTGGCCTAACCCCGGCACTGTGCCGGTGCTTGCACCCAAAATTATTTGCGTGATTCGTGATCGAAGTAATTCTCGAGATCGTGATTTAGGTAAAACTGCAGATCCGTGCCGTGTGATTGGAACCATTGTTTTTATGATCCGTGACCCCCGTTTCACCTGTAATCGTGATATGGATAAAACTGCAGATCCGTGCGGTGTGATTGGAACCATTGTTTTTATGATCCGTGACCCCCGTTTCACCTGTAATCGTGATGTGGGTAAAACTGCAGATCCGTGCCGTGTGATTGGAACCATTGTTTTTATGATCCGTGACCCCCGTTTCACCTGTAAGCGTGATGTGGGTAAAACTGCAGATCCGTGCCGTGTGATTGGAACCATTGTTTTTATGATCCGTGACCCCCGTTTCACCTGTAATCGTGATGTGGGTAAAACTGCAGATCCGTGCCGTGTGATTGGAACCATTGTTTTTATGATCCGTGACCCCCGTTTCACCTGTAAGCGTGATGTGGGTAAAACTGCAGATCCGTGCCGTGTGATTGGAACCATTGTTTTTATGATCCGTGACCCCCGTTTCACCTGTAATCGTGATGTGGGTAAAACTGCAGATCCGTGCCGTGTGATTGGAACCATTGTTTTTATGATCCGTGACCCCCGTTTCACCTGTAATCGTGATGTGGGTAAAACTGCAGATCCGTGCCGTGTGATTGGAACCATTGTTTTTATGATCCGTGACCCCCGTTTCACCTGTAATCGTGATGTGGGTAAAACTGCAGATCCGTGCCGTGTGATTGGAACCATTGTTTTTATGATCCGTGACCCCCGTTTCACCTGTAATCGTGATGTGGGTAAAACTGCAGATCCGTGCCGTGTGATTGGAACCATTGTTTTTATGATCCGTGACCCCCGTTTCACCTGTAATCGTGATGTGGGTAAAACTGCAGATCCGTGCCGTGTGATTGGAACCATTGTTTTTATGATCCGTGACCCCCGTTTCACCTGTAAGCGTGATGTGGGTAAAACTGCAGATCCGTGCCGTGTGATTGGAACCATTGTTTTTATGATCCGTGACCCCCGTTTCACCTGTAATCGTGATGTGGGTAAAACTGCAGATCCGTGCCGTGTGATTGGAACCATTGTTTTTATGATCCGTGACCCCCGTTTCACCTGTAAGCGTGATGTGGGTAAAACTGCAGATCCGTGCCGTGTGATTGGAACCATTGTTTTTATGATCCGTGACCCCCGTTTCACCTGTAATCGTGATGTGGGTAAAACTGCAGATCCGTGCCGTGTGATTGGAACCATTGTTTTTATGATCCGTGACCCCCGTTTCACCTGTAATCGTGATGTGGGTAAAACTGCAGATCCGTGCCGTGTGATTGGAACCATTGTTTTTATGATCCGTGACCCCCGTTTCACCTGTAAGCGTGATGTGGGTAAAACTGCAGATCCGTGCCGTGTGATTGGAACCATTGTTTTTATGATCCGTGACCCCCGTTTCACCTGTAATCGTGATGTGGGTAAAACTGCAGATCCGTGCCGTGTGATTGGAACCATTGTTTTTATGATCCGTGACCCCCGTTTCACCTGTAATCGTGATGTGGGTAAAACTGCAGATCCGTGCCGTGTGATTGGAACCATTGTTTTTATGATCCGTGACCCCCGTTTCACATGTAATCGTGATGTGGGTAAAACTGCAGATCCGTGCCGTGTGATTGGAACCATTGTTTTTATGATCCGTGACCCCCGTTTCACCTGTAATCGTGATGTGGGTAAAACTGCAGATCCGTGCCGTGTGATTGGAACCATTGTTTTTATGATCCGTGACCCCCGTTTCACCTGTAATCGTGATGTGGGTAAAACTGCAGATCCGTGCCGTGTGATTGGAACCATTGTTTTTATGATCCGTGACCCCCGTTTCACCTGTAATCGTGATGTGGGTAAAACTGCAGATCCGTGCCGTGTGATTGGAACCATTGTTTTTATGATCCGTGACCCCCGTTTCACCTGTAATCGTGATGTGGGTAAAACTGCAGATCCGTGCCGTGTGATTGGAACCATTGTTTTTATGATCCGTGACCCCCGTTTCACCTGTAATCGTGATGTGGGTAAAACTGCAGATCCGTGCCGTGTGATTGGAACCATTGTTTTTATGATCCGTGACCCCCGTTTCACCTGTAATCGTGATGTGGGTAAAACTGCAGATCCGTGCCGTGTGATTGGAACCATTGTTTTTATGATCCGTGACCCCCGTTTCACCTGTAAGCGTGATGTGGGTAAAACTGCAGATCCGTGCCGTGTGATTGGAACCATTGTTTTTATGATCCGTGACCCCCGTTTCACCTGTAATCGTGATGTGGGTAAACCTGCAGATCCGTGCCGTGTGATTGGAACCATTGTTTTTATGATCCGTGACCCCCGTTTCACCTGTAATCGTGATGTGGGTAAAACTGCAGATCCGTGCCGTGTGATTGGAAACCATTGTTTTTATGATCCGTGACCCCCGTTTCACCTGTAATCGTGATGTGGGTAAACCTGCAGATCCGTGCCGTGTGATTGGAAACCATTGTTTTTATGATCCGTGACCCCCGTTTCACCTGTAATCGTGATGTGGGTAAAACTGCAGATCCGTGCCGTGTGATTGGAAACCATTGTTTTTATGATCCGTGACCCCCGTTTCACCTGTAATCGTGATGTGGGTAAAACTGCAGATCCGTGCCGTGTGATTGGAACCATTGTTTTTATGATCCGTGACCCCCGTTTCACCTGTAATCGTGATGTGGGTAAAACTGCAGATCCGTGCCGTGTGATTGGAACCATTGTTTTTATGATCCGTGACCCCCGTTTCACCTGTAATCGTGATGTGGGTAAAACTGCAGATCCGTGCCGTGTGATTGGAAACCATTGTTTTTATGATCCGTGACCCCCGTTTCACCTGTAATCGTGATGTGGGTAAAACTGCAGATCCGTGCCGTGTGATTGGAACCATTGTTTTTATGATCCGTGACCCCCGTTTCACCTGTAATCGTGATGTGGGTAAAACTGCAGATCCGTGCCGTGTGATTGGAACCATTGTTTTTATGATCCGTGACCCCCGTTTCACCTGTAATCGTGATGTGGGTAAAACTGCAGATCCGTGCCGTGTGATTGGAAACCATTGTTTTTATGATCCGTGACCCCCGTTTCACCTGTAATCGTGATGTGGGTAAAACTGCAGATCCGTGCCGTGTGATTGGAACCATTGTTTTTATGATCCGTGACCCCCGTTTCACCTGTAATCGTGATGTGGGTAAAACTGCAGATCCGTGCCGTGTGATTGGAAACCATTGTTTTTATGATCCGTGACCCCCGTTTCACCTGTAATCGTGATGTGGGTAAAACTGCAGATCCGTGCCGTGTGATTGGAACCATTGTTTTTATGATCCGTGACCCCCGTTTCACCTGTAATCGTGATGTGGGTAAAACTGCAGATCCGTGCCGTGTGATTGGAAACCATTGTTTTTATGATCCGTGACCCCCGTTTCACCTGTAAGCGTGATGTGGGTAAAACTGCAGATCCGTGCCGTGTGATTGGAAACCATTGTTTTTATGATCCGTGACCCCCGTTTCACCTGTAATCGTGATGTGGGTAAAACTGCAGATCCGTGCCGTGTGATTGGAAACCATTGTTTTTATGATCCGTGACCCCCGTTTCACCTGTAATCGTGATGTGGGTAAAACTGCAGATCCGTGCCGTGTGATTGGAACCATTGTTTTTATGATCCGTGACCCCCGTTTCACCTGTAAGCGTGATGTGGGTAAAACTGCAGATCCGTGCCGTGTGATTGGAACCATTGTTTTTATGATCCGTGACCCCCGTTTCACCTGTAATCGTGATGTGGGTAAAACTGCAGATCCGTGCCGTGTGATTGGAACCATTGTTTTTATGATCCGTGACCCCCGTTTCACCTGTAATCGTGATGTGGGTAAAACTGCAGATCCGTGCCGTGTGATTGGAAACCATTGTTTTTATGATCCGTGACCCCCGTTTCACCTGTAATCGTGATGTGGGTAAAACTGCAGATCCGTGCCGTGTGATTGGAACCATTGTTTTTATGATCCGTGACCCCCGTTTCACCTGTAATCGTGATGTGGGTAAAACTGCAGATCCGTGCCGTGTGATTGGAAACCATTGTTTTTATGATCCGTGACCCCCGTTTCACCTGTAATCGTGATGTGGGTAAAACTGCAGATCCGTGCCGTGTGATTGGAACCATTGTTTTTATGATCCGTGACCCCCGTTTCACCTGTAATCGTGATGTGGGTAAAACTGCAGATCCGTGCCGTGTGATTGGAAACCATTGTTTTTATGATCCGTGACCCCCGTTTCACCTGTAATCGTGATGTGGGTAAAACTGCAGATCCGTGCCGTGTGATTGGAAACCATTGTTTTTATGATCCGTGACCCCCGTTTCACCTGTAATCGTGATGTGGGTAAAACTGCAGATCCGTGCCGTGTGATTGGAACCATTGTTTTTATGATCCGTGACCCCCGTTTCACCTGTAATCGTGATGTGGGTAAAACTGCAGATCCGTGCCGTGTGATTGGAACCATTGTTTTTATGATCCGTGACCCCCGTTTCACCTGTAATCGTGATGTGGGTAAAACTGCAGATCCGTGCCGTGTGATTGGAAACCATTGTTTTTATGATCCGTGACCCCCGTTTCACCTGTAATCGTGATGTGGGTAAAACTGCAGATCCGTGCCGTGTGATTGGAAACCATTGTTTTTATGATCCGTGACCCCCGTTTCACCTGTAATCGTGATGTGGGTAAAACTGCAGATCCGTGCCGTGTGATTGGAACCATTGTTTTTATGATCCGTGACCCCCGTTTCACCTGTAATCGTGATGTGGGTAAAACTGCAGATCCGTGCCGTGTGATTGGAACCATTGTTTTTATGATCCGTGACCCCCGTTTCACCTGTAATCGTGATGTGGGTAAAACTGCAGATCCGTGCCGTGTGATTGGAACCATTGTTTTTATGATCCGTGACCCCCGTTTCACCTGTAATCGTGATGTGGGTAAAACTGCAGATCCGTGCCGTGTGATTGGAACCATTGTTTTTATGATCCGTGACCCCCGTTTCACCTGTAATCGTGATGTGGGTAAAACTGCAGATCCGTGCCGTGTGATTGGAACCATTGTTTTTATGATCCGTGACCCCCGTTTCACCTGTAATCGTGATGTGGGTAAAACTGCAGATCCGTGCCGTGTGATTGGAACCATTGTTTTTATGATCCGTGACCCCCGTTTCACCTGTAATCGTGATGTGGGTAAAACTGCAGATCCGTGCCGTGTGATTGGAACCATTGTTTTTATGATCCGTGACCCCCGTTTCACCTGTAATCGTGATGTGGGTAAAACTGCAGATCCGTGCCGTGTGATTGGAACCATTGTTTTTATGATCCGTGACCCCCGTTTCACCTGTAATCGTGATGTGGGTAAAACTGCAGATCCGTGCCGTGTGATTGGAACCATTGTTTTTATGATCCGTGACCCCCGTTTCACCTGTAATCGTGATGTGGGTAAAACTGCAGATCCGTGCCGTGTGATTGGAACCATTGTTTTTATGATCCGTGACCCCCGTTTCACCTGTAATCGTGATGTGGGTAAAACTGCAGATCCGTGCCGTGTGATTGGAACCATTGTTTTTATGATCCGTGACCCCCGTTTCACCTGTAATCGTGATGTGGGTAAAACTGCAGATCCGTGCCGTGTGATTGGAACCATTGTTTTTATGATCCGTGACCCCCGTTTCACCTGTAATCGTGATGTGGGTAAAACTGCAGATCCGTGCCGTGTGATTGGAACCATTGTTTTTATGATCCGTGACCCCCGTTTCACCTGTAATCGTGATGTGGGTAAAACTGCAGATCCGTGCCGTGTGATTGGAACCATTGTTTTTATGATCCGTGACCCCCGTTTCACCTGTAATCGTGATGTGGGTAAAACTGCAGATCCGTGCCGTGTGATTGGAACCATTGTTTTTATGATCCGTGACCCCCGTTTCACCTGTAATCGTGATGTGGGTAAAACTGCAGATCCGTGCCGTGTGATTGGAACCATTGTTTTTATGATCCGTGACCCCCGTTTCACCTGTAATCGTGATGTGGGTAAAACTGCAGATCCGTGCCGTGTGATTGGAACCATTGTTTTTATGATCCGTGACCCCCGTTTCACCTGTAATCGTGATGTGGGTAAAACTGCAGATCCGTGCCGTGTGATTGGAACCATTGTTTTTATGATCCGTGACCCCCGTTTCACCTGTAATCGTGATGTGGGTAAAACTGCAGATCCGTGCCGTGTGATTGGAACCATTGTTTTTATGATCCGTGACCCCCGTTTCACCTGTAATCGTGATGTGGGTAAAACTGCAGATCCGTGCCGTGTGATTGGAACCATTGTTTTTATGATCCGTGACCCCCGTTTCACCTGTAATCGTGATGTGGGTAAAACTGCAGATCCGTGCCGTGTGATTGGAACCATTGTTTTTATGATCCGTGACCCCCGTTTCACCTGTAATCGTGATGTGGGTAAAACTGCAGATCCGTGCCGTGTGATTGGAACCATTGTTTTTATGATCCGTGACCCCCGTTTCACCTGTAATCGTGATGTGGGTAAAACTGCAGATCCGTGCCGTGTGATTGGAACCATTGTTTTTATGATCCGTGACCCCCGTTTCACCTGTAATCGTGATGTGGGTAAAACTGCAGATCCGTGCCGTGTGATTGGAACCATTGTTTTTATGATCCGTGACCCCCGTTTCACCTGTAATCGTGATGTGGGTAAAACTGCAGATCCGTGCCGTGTGATTGGAAACCATTGTTTTTATGATCCGTGACCCCCGTTTCACCTGTAATCGTGATGTGGGTAAAACTGCAGATCCGTGCCGTGTGATTGGAAACCATTGTTTTTATGATCCGTGACCCCCGTTTCACCTGTAATCGTGATGTGGGTAAAACTGCAGATCCGTGCCGTGTGATTGGAACCATTGTTTTTATGATCCGTGACCCCCGTTTCACCTGTAATCGTGATGTGGGTAAAACTGCAGATCCGTGCCGTGTGATTGGAACCATTGCTTTTATGATCCGTGACCCCCGTTTCACCTGTAATCGTGATGTGGGTAAAACTGCAGATCCGTGCCGTGTGATTGGAACCATTGTTTTTATGATCCGTGACCCCCGTTTCACCTGTAATCGTGATGTGGGTAAAACTGCAGATCCGTGCCGTGTGATTGGAACCATTGTTTTTATGATCCGTGACCCCCGTTTCACCTGTAATCGTGATGTGGGTAAAACTGCAGATCCGTGCCGTGTGATTGGAACCATTGTTTTTATGATCCGTGACCCCCGTTTCACCTGTAATCGTGATGTGGGTAAAACTGCAGATCCGTGCCGTGTGATTGGAACCATTGTTTTTATGATCCGTGACCCCCGTTTCACCTGTAATCGTGATGTGGGTAAAACTGCAGATCCGTGCCGTGTGATTGGAAACCATTGTTTTTATGATCCGTGACCCCCGTTTCACCTGTAATCGTGATGTGGGTAAAACTGCAGATCCGTGCCGTGTGATTGGAACCATTGTTTTTATGATCCGTGACCCCCGTTTCACCTGTAATCGTGATGTGGGTAAAACTGCAGATCCGTGCCGTGTGATTGGAACCATTGTTTTTATGATCCGTGACCCCCGTTTCACCTGTAATCGTGATGTGGGTAAAACTGCAGATCCGTGCCGTGTGATTGGAACCATTGTTTTTATGATCCGTGACCCCCGTTTCACCTGTAATCGTGATGTGGGTAAAACTGCAGATCCGTGCCGTGTGATTGGAACCATTGTTTTTATGATCCGTGACCCCCGTTTCACCTGTAATCGTGATGTGGGTAAAACTGCAGATCCGTGCCGTGTGATTGGAACCATTGTTTTTATGATCCGTGACCCCCGTTTCACCTGTAATCGTGATGTGGGTAAAACTGCAGATCCGTGCCGTGTGATTGGAACCATTGTTTTTATGATCCGTGACCCCCGTTTCACCTGTAATCGTGATGTGGGTAAAACTGCAGATCCGTGCCGTGTGATTGGAACCATTGTTTTTATGATCCGTGACCCCCGTTTCACCTGTAAGCGTGATGTGGGTAAAACTGCAGATCCGTGCCGTGTGATTGGAACCATTGTTTTTATGATCCGTGACCCCCGTTTCACCTGTAATCGTGATGTGGGTAAAACTGCAGATCCGTGCCGTGTGATTGGAACCATTGTTTTTATGATCCGTGACCCCCGTTTCACCTGTAATCGTGATGTGGGTAAAACTGCAGATCCGTGCCGTGTGATTGGAACCATTGTTTTTATGATCCGTGACCCCCGTTTCACCTGTAATCGTGATGTGGGTAAAACTGCAGATCCGTGCCGTGTGATTGGAACCATTGTTTTTATGATCCGTGACCCCCGTTTCACCTGTAATCGTGATGTGGGTAAAACTGCAGATCCGTGCCGTGTGATTGGAACCATTGTTTTTATGATCCGTGACCCCCGTTTCACCTGTAATCGTGATGTGGGTAAAACTGCAGATCCGTGCCGTGTGATTGGAACCATTGTTTTTATGATCCGTGACCCCCGTTTCACCTGTAATCGTGATGTGGGTAAAACTGCAGATCCGTGCCGTGTGATTGGAACCATTGTTTTTATGATCCGTGACCCCCGTTTCACCTGTAATCGTGATGTGGGTAAAACTGCAGATCCGTGCCGTGTGATTGGAACCATTGTTTTTATGATCCGTGACCCCCGTTTCACCTGTAATCGTGATGTGGGTAAAACTGCAGATCCGTGCCGTGTGATTGGAACCATTGTTTTTATGATCCGTGACCCCCGTTTCACCTGTAATCGTGATGTGGGTAAAACTGCAGATCCGTGCCGTGTGATTGGAACCATTGTTTTTATGATCCGTGACCCCCGTTTCACCTGTAATCGTGATGTGGGTAAAACTGCAGATCCGTGCCGTGTGATTGGAACCATTGTTTTTATGATCCGTGACCCCCGTTTCACCTGTAATCGTGATGTGGGTAAAACTGCAGATCCGTGCCGTGTGATTGGAACCATTGTTTTTATGATCCGTGACCCCCGTTTCACCTGTAATCGTGATGTGGGTAAAACTGCAGATCCGTGCCGTGTGATTGGAACCATTGTTTTTATGATCCGTGACCCCCGTTTCACCTGTAATCGTGATGTGGGTAAAACTGCAGATCCGTGCCGTGTGATTGGAACCATTGTTTTTATGATCCGTGACCCCCGTTTCACCTGTAATCGTGATGTGGGTAAAACTGCAGATCCGTGCCGTGTGATTGGAACCATTGTTTTTATGATCCGTGACCCCCGTTTCACCTGTAATCGTGATGTGGGTAAAACTGCAGATCCGTGCCGTGTGATTGGAACCATTGTTTTTATGATCCGTGACCCCCGTTTCACCTGTAATCGTGATGTGGGTAAAACTGCAGATCCGTGCCGTGTGATTGGAACCATTGTTTTTATGATCCGTGACCCCCGTTTCACCTGTAATCGTGATGTGGGTAAAACTGCAGATCCGTGCCGTGTGATTGGAACCATTGTTTTTATGATCCGTGACCCCCGTTTCACCTGTAATCGTGATGTGGGTAAAACTGCAGATCCGTGCCGTGTGATTGGAACCATTGTTTTTATGATCCGTGACCCCCGTTTCACCTGTAATCGTGATGTGGGTAAAACTGCAGATCCGTGCCGTGTGATTGGAACCATTGTTTTTATGATCCGTGACCCCCGTTTCACCTGTAATCGTGATGTGGGTAAAACTGCAGATCCGTGCCGTGTGATTGGAACCATTGTTTTTATGATCCGTGACCCCCGTTTCACCTGTAATCGTGATGTGGGTAAAACTGCAGATCCGTGCCGTGTGATTGGAACCATTGTTTTTATGATCCGTGACCCCCGTTTCACCTGTAATCGTGATGTGGGTAAAACTGCAGATCCGTGCCGTGTGATTGGAACCATTGTTTTTATGATCCGTGACCCCCGTTTCACCTGTAATCGTGATGTGGGTAAAACTGCAGATCCGTGCCGTGTGATTGGAACCATTGTTTTTATGATCCGTGACCCCCGTTTCACCTGTAATCGTGATGTGGGTAAAACTGCAGATCCGTGCCGTGTGATTGGAACCATTGTTTTTATGATCCGTGACCCCCGTTTCACCTGTAATCGTGATGTGGGTAAAACTGCAGATCCGTGCCGTGTGATTGGAACCATTGTTTTTATGATCCGTGACCCCCGTTTCACCTGTAATCGTGATGTGGGTAAAACTGCAGATCCGTGCCGTGTGATTGGAACCATTGTTTTTATGATCCGTGACCCCCGTTTCACCTGTAATCGTGATGTGGGTAAAACTGCAGATCCGTGCCGTGTGATTGGAACCATTGTTTTTATGATCCGTGACCCCCGTTTCACCTGTAATCGTGATGTGGGTAAAACTGCAGATCCGTGCCGTGTGATTGGAACCATTGTTTTTATGATCCGTGACCCCCGTTTCACCTGTAATCGTGATGTGGGTAAAACTGCAGATCCGTGCCGTGTGATTGGAACCATTGTTTTTATGATCCGTGACCCCCGTTTCACCTGTAATCGTGATGTGGGTAAAACTGCAGATCCGTGCCGTGTGATTGGAACCATTGTTTTTATGATCCGTGACCCCCGTTTCACCTGTAATCGTGATGTGGGTAAAACTGCAGATCCGTGCCGTGTGATTGGAACCATTGTTTTTATGATCCGTGACCCCCGTTTCACCTGTAATCGTGATGTGGGTAAAACTGCAGATCCGTGCCGTGTGATTGGAACCATTGTTTTTATGATCCGTGACCCCCGTTTCACCTGTAATCGTGATGTGGGTAAAACTGCAGATCCGTGCCGTGTGATTGGAACCATTGTTTTTATGATCCGTGACCCCCGTTTCACCTGTAATCGTGATGTGGGTAAAACTGCAGATCCGTGCCGTGTGATTGAACCATTGTTTTTATGATCCGTGACCCCCGTTTCACCTGTAATCGTGATGTGGGTAAAACTGCAGATCCGTGCCGTGTGATTGGAACCATTGTTTTTATGATCCGTGACCCCCGTTTCACCTGTAATCGTGATGTGGGTAAAACTGCAGATCCGTGCCGTGTGATTGGAACCATTGTTTTTATGATCCGTGACCCCCGTTTCACCTGTAATCGTGATGTGGGTAAAACTGCAGATCCGTGCCGTGTGATTGGAACCATTGTTTTTATGATCCGTGACCCCCGTTTCACCTGTAATCGTGATGTGGGTAAAACTGCAGATCCGTGCCGTGTGATTGGAACCATTGTTTTTATGATCCGTGACCCCCGTTTCACCTGTAATCGTGATGTGGGTAAAACTGCAGATCCGTGCCGTGTGATTGGAACCATTGTTTTTATGATCCGTGACCCCCGTTTCACCTGTAATCGTGATGTGGGTAAAACTGCAGATCCGTGCCGTGTGATTGGAACCATTGTTTTTATGATCCGTGACCCCCGTTTCACCTGTAATCGTGATGTGGGTAAAACTGCAGATCCGTGCCGTGTGATTGGAACCATTGTTTTTATGATCCGTGACCCCCGTTTCACCTGTAATCGTGATGTGGGTAAAACTGCAGATCCGTGCCGTGTGATTGGAACCATTGTTTTTATGATCCGTGACCCCCGTTTCACCTGTAATCGTGATGTGGGTAAAACTGCAGATCCGTGCCGTGTGATTGGAACCATTGTTTTTATGATCCGTGACCCCCGTTTCACCTGTAATCGTGATGTGGGTAAAACTGCAGATCCGTGCCGTGTGATTGGAACCATTGTTTTTATGATCCGTGACCCCCGTTTCACCTGTAATCGTGATGTGGGTAAAACTGCAGATCCGTGCCGTGTGATTGGAACCATTGTTTTTATGATCCGTGACCCCCGTTTCACCTGTAATCGTGATGTGGGTAAAACTGCAGATCCGTGCCGTGTGATTGGAACCATTGTTTTTATGATCCGTGACCCCCGTTTCACCTGTAATCGTGATGTGGGTAAAACTGCAGATCCGTGCCGTGTGATTGGAACCATTGTTTTTATGATCCGTGACCCCCGTTTCACCTGTAATCGTGATGTGGGTAAAACTGCAGATCCGTGCCGTGTGATTGGAACCATTGTTTTTATGATCCGTGACCCCCGTTTCACCTGTAATCGTGATGTGGGTAAAACTGCAGATCCGTGCCGTGTGATTGGAACCATTGTTTTTATGATCCGTGACCCCCGTTTCACCTGTAATCGTGATGTGGGTAAAACTGCAGATCCGTGCCGTGTGATTGGAACCATTGTTTTTATGATCCGTGACCCCCGTTTCACCTGTAATCGTGATGTGGGTAAAACTGCAGATCCGTGCCGTGTGATTGGAACCATTGTTTTTATGATCCGTGACCCCCGTTTCACCTGTAATCGTGATGTGGGTAAAACTGCAGATCCGTGCCGTGTGATTGGAACCATTGTTTTTATGATCCGTGACCCCCGTTTCACCTGTAATCGTGATGTGGGTAAAACTGCAGATCCGTGCCGTGTGATTGGAACCATTGTTTTTATGATCCGTGACCCCCGTTTCACCTGTAATCGTGATGTGGGTAAAACTGCAGATCCGTGCCGTGTGATTGGAACCATTGTTTTTATGATCCGTGACCCCCGTTTCACCTGTAATCGTGATGTGGGTAAAACTGCAGATCCGTGCCGTGTGATTGGAACCATTGTTTTTATGATCCGTGACCCCCGTTTCACCTGTAATCGTGATGTGGGTAAAACTGCAGATCCGTGCCGTGTGATTGGAACCATTGTTTTTATGATCCGTGACCCCCGTTTCACCTGTAATCGTGATGTGGGTAAAACTGCAGATCCGTGCCGTGTGATTGGAACCATTGTTTTTATGATCCGTGACCCCCGTTTCACCTGTAATCGTGATGTGGGTAAAACTGCAGATCCGTGCCGTGTGATTGGAACCATTGTTTTTATGATCCGTGACCCCCGTTTCACCTGTAATCGTGATGTGGGTAAAACTGCAGATCCGTGCCGTGTGATTGGAACCATTGTTTTTATGATCCGTGACCCCCGTTTCACCTGTAATCGTGATGTGGGTAAAACTGCAGATCCGTGCCGTGTGATTGGAACCATTGTTTTTATGATCCGTGACCCCCGTTTCACCTGTAATCGTGATGTGGGTAAAACTGCAGATCCGTGCCGTGTGATTGGAACCATTGTTTTTATGATCCGTGACCCCCGTTTCACCTGTAATCGTGATGTGGGTAAAACTGCAGATCCGTGCCGTGTGATTGGAACCATTGTTTTTATGATCCGTGACCCCCGTTTCACCTGTAATCGTGATGTGGGTAAAACTGCAGATCCGTGCCGTGTGATTGGAACCATTGTTTTTATGATCCGTGACCCCCGTTTCACCTGTAATCGTGATGTGGGTAAAACTGCAGATCCGTGCCGTGTGATTGGAACCATTGTTTTTATGATCCGTGACCCCCGTTTCACCTGTAATCGTGATGTGGGTAAAACTGCAGATCCGTGCCGTGTGATTGGAACCATTGTTTTTATGATCCGTGACCCCCGTTTCACCTGTAATCGTGATGTGGGTAAAACTGCAGATCCGTGCCGTGTGATTGGAACCATTGTTTTTATGATCCGTGACCCCCGTTTCACCTGTAATCGTGATGTGGGTAAAACTGCAGATCCGTGCCGTGTGATTGGAACCATTGTTTTTATGATCCGTGACCCCCGTTTCACCTGTAATCGTGATGTGGGTAAAACTGCAGATCCGTGCCGTGTGATTGGAACCATTGTTTTTATGATCCGTGACCCCCGTTTCACCTGTAATCGTGATGTGGGTAAAACTGCAGATCCGTGCCGTGTGATTGGAACCATTGTTTTTATGATCCGTGACCCCCGTTTCACCTGTAATCGTGATGTGGGTAAAACTGCAGATCCGTGCCGTGTGATTGGAACCATTGTTTTTATGATCCGTGACCCCCGTTTCACCTGTAATCGTGATGTGGGTAAAACTGCAGATCCGTGCCGTGTGATTGGAACCATTGTTTTTATGATCCGTGACCCCCGTTTCACCTGTAATCGTGATGTGGGTAAAACTGCAGATCCGTGCCGTGTGATTGGAACCATTGTTTTTATGATCCGTGACCCCCGTTTCACCTGTAATCGTGATGTGGGTAAAACTGCAGATCCGTGCCGTGTGATTGGAACCATTGTTTTTATGATCCGTGACCCCCGTTTCACCTGTAATCGTGATGTGGGTAAAACTGCAGATCCGTGCCGTGTGATTGGAACCATTGTTTTTATGATCCGTGACCCCCGTTTCACCTGTAATCGTGATGTGGGTAAAACTGCAGATCCGTGCCGTGTGATTGGAACCATTGTTTTTATGATCCGTGACCCCGTTTCACCTGTAATCGTGATGTGGGTAAAACTGCAGATCCGTGCCGTGTGATTGGAACCATTGTTTTTATGATCCGTGACCCCCGTTTCACCTGTAATCGTGATGTGGGTAAAACTGCAGATCCGTGCCGTGTGATTGGAACCATTGTTTTTATGATCCGTGACCCCCGTTTCACCTGTAATCGTGATGTGGGTAAAACTGCAGATCCGTGCCGTGTGATTGGAACCATTGTTTTTATGATCCGTGACCCCCGTTTCACCTGTAATCGTGATGTGGGTAAAACTGCAGATCCGTGCCGTGTGATTGGAACCATTGTTTTTATGATCCGTGACCCCCGTTTCACCTGTAATCGTGATGTGGGTAAAACTGCAGATCCGTGCCGTGTGATTGGAACCATTGTTTTTATGATCCGTGACCCCCGTTTCACCTGTAATCGTGATGTGGGTAAAACTGCAGATCCGTGCCGTGTGATTGGAACCATTGTTTTTATGATCCGTGACCCCCGTTTCACCTGTAATCGTGATGTGGGTAAAACTGCAGATCCGTGCCGTGTGATTGGAACCATTGTTTTTATGATCCGTGACCCCGTTTCACCTGTAATCGTGATGTGGGTAAAACTGCAGATCCGTGCCGTGTGATTGGAACCATTGTTTTTATGATCCGTGACCCCCGTTTCACCTGTAATCGTGATGTGGGTAAAACTGCAGATCCGTGCCGTGTGATTGGAACCATTGTTTTTATGATCCGTGACCCCCGTTTCACCTGTAATCGTGATGTGGGTAAAACTGCAGATCCGTGCCGTGTGATTGGAACCATTGTTTTTATGATCCGTGACCCCCGTTTCACCTGTAATCGTGATGTGGGTAAAACTGCAGATCCGTGCCGTGTGATTGGAACCATTGTTTTTATGATCCGTGACCCCCGTTTCACCTGTAATCGTGATGTGGGTAAAACTGCAGATCCGTGCCGTGTGATTGGAACCATTGTTTTTATGATCCGTGACCCCCGTTTCACCTGTAATCGTGATGTGGGTAAAACTGCAGATCCGTGCCGTGTGATTGGAACCATTGTTTTTATGATCCGTGACCCCCGTTTCACCTGTAATCGTGATGTGGGTAAAACTGCAGATCCGTGCCGTGTGATTGGAACCATTGTTTTTATGATCCGTGACCCCCGTTTCACCTGTAATCGTGATGTGGGTAAAACTGCAGATCCGTGCCGTGTGATTGGAACCATTGTTTTTATGATCCGTGACCCCCGTTTCACCTGTAATCGTGATGTGGGTAAAACTGCAGATCCGTGCCGTGTGATTGGAACCATTGTTTTTATGATCCGTGACCCCCGTTTCACCTGTAATCGTGATGTGGGTAAAACTGCAGATCCGTGCCGTGTGATTGGAACCATTGTTTTTATGATCCGTGACCCCCGTTTCACCTGTAATCGTGATGTGGGTAAAACTGCAGATCCGTGCCGTGTGATTGGAACCATTGTTTTTATGATCCGTGACCCCCGTTTCACCTGTAATCGTGATGTGGGTAAAACTGCAGATCCGTGCCGTGTGATTGGAACATTGTTTTTATGATCCGTGACCCCCGTTTCACCTGTAATCGTGATGTGGGTAAAACTGCAGATCCGTGCCGTGTGATTGGAACCATTGTTTTTATGATCCGTGACCCCCGTTTCACCTGTAATCGTGATGTGGGTAAAACTGCAGATCCGTGCCGTGTGATTGGAACCATTGTTTTTATGATCCGTGACCCCCGTTTCACCTGTAATCGTGATGTGGGTAAAACTGCAGATCCGTGCCGTGTGATTGGAACCATTGTTTTTATGATCCGTGACCCCCGTTTCACCTGTAATCGTGATGTGGGTAAAACTGCAGATCCGTGCCGTGTGATTGGAACCATTGTTTTTATGATCCGTGACCCCC